>JAHHUM010002601.1:1224927-1294675 GCA_036173005.1 Crenichthys baileyi
TAATCCTGTTGGATGTGGATCGTCCTTCTTGGTGGTATGCTGACATTACCCTGGATACCGTGGCTCTTGATACATCACAAAGACTTGCTGTCTTGGTCACAGATGCGCCAGCAAGACGTGCACCAACAATTTGTCCTCTTTTGAACTCTGGTATGTCACCCATAATGTTGTGTGCATTTCAATATTTTGAGCAAAACTGTGCTCTTACCCTGCTAATTGAACCTTCACACTCTGCTCTTACTGGTGCAATGTGCAATCAATGAAGACTGGCTACCAGGCTGGTCCAATTTACCCATGAAACGTCCCACACTAAAATGACAGGTGTTTCAGTTTCATTGTCCAACCCCTGTAGGTGTCAAATAATCATAATTGAAATTTAGCAAACGATTTTAATAATACATGTAAACACATCTATAACGTGTAGTCACATCCACAGCTACTACTAAAGTACTACGTGAAGTTCTTCTCTATGACGTGATTGCCAGGATTCACACTAGAAATCCTGATGAACTTTGTACTATAATTACATCATGACTTCATGAAATTCAAACATGACTTCAGACATGTGTCCTGATGGATTCAGAGGGATGTGGTGGAAAGATTAAGCAACCTCAGGTCATCTGATTCATGGCACCTTGATGGATCGGAACATAATGGTGGACGGCTCCTCTGTTCAATGCAGGGTGGAGAGATTTTAAAGATCCTTCATACCTGCAGCCATCATGCTTCCTTCTTCCTATTTTATCCTTTTTAAAGGCAAAATCCAAATGAAGTTTGTTGGGTCCCTCAAAACTGAATACTGGTCTGCTTACTTGTTTATACCCAGCTGCTGTTCAGACCCTACTGTGTGGGATTAAATAAAGTTGAGCTGCAAAAAGGAAAGTGATCACAGAGCCTGGATCTAAGTCACATAGAAAAACTCCAGACAGAGCTCTAAAAATGTTTGGGGGCAGGGTAGCTACCAAACCTGACTCAGTTAGACCACTTCTGTCCGGAGGAATGGGCCAAAACTCCAGAACACTATTGTTATAAACTTGTGGTGGGATACCACAAACATAAGCAATACAGTTTAAAAGGCAATTCTACCAAATACTAAGAAAATGTAGGTAAACCTCTCACTTTGAAGAAAGTTAAATCTCTAAATGATTGTCGTGCTCATTATTCTAGCATTTAGCAAATAGAAATAATTTTTGTAATCCCAACTTCCCTAAAACAAAAATAAATCTGTAGTTTCAGCTGTATATACAGCTTTCAAACTAAACCTGTTCTCGTGAAGGTTAACTTCTTATTTTCTGTAAAGAGCTTTAACAATTCTGAGAATGTATGGCAGCAAAAATCATGTTCCGATTTAATTTAAAACAATAACACTGTGGTTAACGCAGAAGCTACAGCCTGAATAGTAGCTTCTGCATGTCTTTCTGTATGACCAGAATATAAACAACAACAAACTAAGAAGGCCAGTCAGAAAACAAAAATAAAAAAAGTTTCACTTGAATTATTTTGACTCGTTTGGAATTTAGGGTCTTAAATCCGTCCAATATCTGTTCTAAAAACTTGTTTTTCTTTTAGTTATCTGTAATGTTTTGGTATTTTCCATTCAATGAATGTATGGTTACCTAATACACTTTGCCCAGACATGAAAATCAGTCACACAAATTCTGGAAAGCATTTTTTTATCTATTTTCTCACCTAAAAAATATCTAATGGCATGTTTTCTTTCTATTGATTTGGTGCTACGTACACGTAACTAATACAAGCTGTGCTCTCACCTGGATTTTTTTGTATTGCTGTGCAGAGTAGCTCCGGGTACCAACTGGTGCTATAGGAACGAAGCCGCGCAGCTGTGCGCCGTTCTTCATGAGGAAAGGGATGGAGTAATGTCCGCTCATCGAGGGACTCAGAAGCACAGCAGCCCTGACTCCCAGAGACTCCATGAACCGCGAGAGGAGGTCCACCCGATTCTGCTCCGTCTTTAGAGCCTCGGAGTCTGGCGATTTCCCATAACCTTGATGAGAAGTTTATTAACGATAACATATATATATATATATTATAAAATGTAACCGGGAAATAAGTGTGTTTCATTCCAAGCATATCACACAAAACAGTGATCAAATAGTTTTGATGCGGCCTGAATGTACCAGTAGCATGGCACACTTCCTAATCAGCAAGGTATTAATTCGTCTTAAACATAAGCTATAAAAAAATTCTCTTAAAACATTATTAATACTTTATTACTGTGCACTGATAGAACAATGACAATTGAGGTAAAAAATAATTTCAACCACAAGAGGGCACTGTTATCAGAGGAAAAACATGCATTATCAAACTAACCACTGTATATATACTTGCACTATTATTGAAACTTTGCAAAAAATAAAAGTATCCTCTAAATTCTACAAAGAAAATGTTTATTTTTGTTTAAATGTTCCAGTAAATTACTTAATGAATATTTTCTGCAGTTTTCAATTAAACCTATGCAAAACATTGAGCTATTAGGGACGGCACAAATTTTAGATTACCTTTGAAATTGAGATCAAATTAATGCATCTATGTAAAATTTCATAGCATCCTTACAACCAACAGCAACATTACTACTACTTTATTAAAGTACGCTTCAAAGGGTACCTGGTAGGTCCATAGCTAAAGCCTGATATCCATTAGCTGCCAGCACAGCCATGGTTCCCAGTTCTTCCCAGGTTTTGGAGGTAAAGGCTTGGCCATGCAGCAGGACCATCTGCAGCCTGCACAGAGACATCAGCTTGTTTCTCTGAAAGTCAAAACTAGTAATCTGGGAGACAATCTGATCAAATACTAGGTGATAAAAAGCAGCTTCCAGTTGATGTACATGGTATGTGAAGACATGTTAAACTGGTATTTTCAAAAATCTGCTCACTTTGGCAGTATCTGCTGCCCGTCTCGATCAACAGGTAAAGCTTCTCGGAAGAACAGTGGGGGGTCTCCAGGAAGCTGTCCTGTGCGAACGGACACATTGAGGGCCGGGGATCCAGGGGGAGCGGCAACTGCCACCAGCCCTGTTCTTTGAGCTTCGATGGATGGCTCCATTGTGTCCTGGCGAATGGACGGCAGCAGCAGGTACAGCACCAATGTGCCCAACAACACCAGGCCCAGTACAACCAGACGATTACGCAGGAAATTCATTTCAATTTGATGAAAGACTGGAGAAAATTGCAGAGGATGCATCAAGTTTAAGAAGTCCAGTTTACAACATTTCTGCTTTTGTCATATTTCACAAAATAATAAGAGCTGCAAATCAGGTTCAGCTTTAAATGTTGTATGGTGTATGCTATTTGTTAGTACCTAAAACATGTGCCTAACAAATAAAGTAAATGAAAATGAAAGAAAATATAGTTTTATTAAATAGAGTCATGGGAAAAAATTAAAGCAAACTGTTACGGTTTCTAAAGGATTTACAAGAAAAAGCACACCAGTGCTGCTAATTAAATACACTTAAGTAATAGATCTTTAGCAGGTGTGACAACATTAATAAAATAATTAGTCAATGGCAAAGGTAATTTCCTAAAACAGTCTAAAGTATATTACAGCAGACGATTTTTTATAAGTAGAAAACATTAAAGACGGTCGTCAATCTGTCAGCTCAGACTGTGCCATACCCAGAGAAATAAAAAAGCATCTCTGCAGTTAATATGTCTAAATTCATGGCAGTACAACTAGAACAGATTAAATGAGCGTTTCAAAATGTTTCCAAGAAAAAGCCTCTTCTGTGTAAGAACAAATCGACAGCGCAACTTATGTTTGCAAAGTTGGTTCTGAATGACCAGCGAGGCTGACTTCCTGAGCCTGACTGAGTTTATTTCAAACAAATGAGACCAAAGTTATTTTTTCACAAATTAAATCAGGTGTTATGTTTACAGTGACTCGGTATTTGAGCAGCCGTTTTACCAAACATTCTTTTACTCATGTTTTAATGTCTACTTTTTACTTCTACTTGAGTAATATATTAATATATTAGTAGTGCTACTATTGACTACAATTTTTGGCTACTGTACCGACCTCTGATGATACCTTCAAAGTGCCACACATCATTTGAATCCTAGTGCTGATTTATTCTCATGCCACATCCGAGTACTTATATATAGACCGAGTACATTTGAACAGTTTAGAGGTAGAAGTGGCTCCCTATGTTAAACAGATAAAAGCAACACCAGCTATAGATTACAGCTAATCCTACGGGACAAAGGATTTACACTATGTTTTACCGCAGCCCATATAATCAGTAGCAGTTAATTAGCCAAATTAAGCTAGCAGTAGCTGTCCTATTGTCAATAGTTCAGCTGAAGACTGAGGCTTTTTGGAGAGAAGATACATACCAACAGAGGGGAGATAATTAAACCCTATTCACTCAAAAATAAAAGGACTTGGCTTTCTTCATCTCTTCTCCATGTCTGGTTGTTGCCGACAGACGTCGGGTTGAAGGCTACTAATGCTTAAAACAAATTTTTGAAATCGAAAAATTTGAACATATATTCAATGTAATTTCAGATCTTCATTAAGCTTAACCCTGACCAAATATTAGAAGCAACACAGAAAAGTAAAGACACGTAAATTTAAATTGTGGTGTTATATATTTAAAAACGTCCCGGTGTTGTGCGAAATTCTGTTCCCCTGACATAATCAGTTCCCCCTGTGTCGGGAGCGCGCACTGCAGCCAGAGAGGCGGATCCGACCGTCTTCACAGCTTTTCTGATCGATTTGTCGGTAAAACGACGAAACGCATTCATGTCAATGTTGTTACTTTATTTTTAATCAACAGCTCCTAGGAAAAATAAAAAATGCCGACCGAGCCTATGGCTGCAGTGCGCGCTCCCGACACAGGGGGAACAGATTATGTCAGGGGAACAGAATTTCGCCCAACACCGGCCGTCTGTTGCTCATCGGAATTTATTACGAGCTGCACAAAACAACAGTTAAACACTGTACACCATTTCCTGCGACATAACTCAAACATGCATCTGTTTGAGTTTTCAAAGTAAAAAGGCTGATCAATTAATGTTTACATTTTAAAAGCTTTTACATTAAACTTCCATCATACTCAATTGGTTACAGGTTCCGTATAAAACGTTACAGAAGTCTGGTTTATTTTCCATAAATGATCTTTTTAAGATGTTGGTAGGATCATTTCCTGATGAAATGTGACTTTGAAATCTCTAAGCTACTAATAAAACATTCAGGGTTTTTATAAACAGGAGGTGCAATACTGGCAACTTTTTAAACAGTTTTTCCCCACATTCTTTGCTGTTTCAGAAGAACAAGTTATGATGGAAAGTACGTAGAATTAAAGAAATTAGTTTTGGCATAACCATTTACATGAGCTAGATTTTCCTCCCAAGTGTAAATAAATCTAATAAATCCCCAATGATTCTGCAAACAAAACACATTATCTGAAGAATGTTTGAATTATTTCATTAACCTTATTAATTTTATGCTTTATCCTTAATTAAATATTATGTAAACATGCATTTAGTCCTTTTTTTCCTTTTTGTCTCTCAGTCTTACAAGATTACAAGATTTAGTTCCATCAAGTGTTGGACTAATTTTACACGAAGATCTTGTATTGATGATGGGAGAGTCTGACCGCTGCGCAAAGACTTCTCCAGCACATCCCAAAGATTCTTAATGGGGTTAAGGTCTGGACACTGTGATGGCCAATTCATGTGTGAAAACAATGTCTCGTGCTCCCTGAACCACTCATCTTACAATTTTAGCCTGAAGAATCCTGGCATTGTCATCTTGGAATATGGCTGTGCCATTAGGGAAGAAAAAATACATTGATGAAATAAGTATATTCAGGTATGTCAGCTGACCTCATTCTTTGGGCACATAATGTTGTTGAACCCACATCCAACCAACTGCAGCCAACCCAGATCAGAGCACTTCCCCCACAGGCTTCTACAGTAGGTCGGAGGCATGATGGGAGCATCACTTCACCTGCCTCTCTCTCTACCCTGATGCGCCCAACACTCTGGAACAGGCTAAATCTCGAATCATTAGACCACATGACATTCTTCATCCTCCAGATTTCAATCGTTATGCTCCCTAGACAACTGTAGCCTTTTTTCCGGTTTTCTCATCGCTACACAGCTCGTACTCGTACACTCGTACTCGTACACTCGTGCTCGTACTCGCCGTCTTCTGCTTTATCCGGGACCGGGTCGCTGGGGCAGCAGAATCAGCAGAGACGCCCAGACGTCCCTCTTCCCAGACACCTCCTCCAGCTCCTCCGGGGGTGCCCAAGGCACTCCCAGGCCAGCAGACATAGTCCCTCTAGCCTGTCCTGGGCCGTCCCCTGGGCCTCCTCCTGGTGGGACGTGTCTGGAACACGGGAGGAAGGCGCCCAGGAGGCATCCGATATAGATGCCCGAGCCACCTCAACTGACTCCTCTCGATGTTGAGGAGGAGCGGCTCTACTCCGAGCCTCTCCCGGAGGGCCGAGCTCCTCACCCTATCTCTGATGGAGTGCCCGGCAACCCTACGGAGGAAGCTCATTTCAGCCGCTTGTATCCGGGATCTCGTTCTTTCGGTCATGACCCAAAGTTCATGGCCATAGGTGAGGGTAGAACGTAGACCGACCGGTAAATCGAGAGCTTTGCTTTTTTTGGGCTCCGCTCTCTTTTCACCACAACGGACCGGCACAGCGCCCCCTTTACTGCTGCAGCCGCACCGATCCATCTGTCGATCTCCCGCTCCATTCTTACCTCACTCGTGAACAAGACCCCGAGATACTTGAACTCCTCCACTTGAGGCATTAACTCCCCTCCAACCTGAAGAGGACAAGCCACCCTTTTCCGGTCGAGTACCATGGCCTCGGACTTGGAGGAGCTGATCTTCATCCCAGCCGCTTCATACTCGGCTGCGAACCGCCCCAGTGCATGCTGTAGGTCTTGGCTTGAGGAGGACGCTGCTAATTGTCAAGCAGCTTCCAAGAAATTAGAAACTGAGTGAGCCTAAAATGTGCAAACCAGGGCCTGCACTTGTATAGCGCTCTATCAACTCCAAGAACACCAAAGCAATTTACAACAAAGGTTTTTGTCACAAAGTCTTAAGTTGACTAAGTTACTTGAACTCCTCCACGAGGGACACAGTCGAATGCTTTCTCCATGTCCACAAAACACATGTGGACCGGTTGGGCAAACTCCCATAAACCCTCGAGTACCCTCTACAGGGTACTCGAGGGTTCATACCCTGTATTTACCGCTACACAGCTGTTTAGTACCAATCCCTTGAGGTACCTTTGCACTCTGCGCATAGTTACTTTCACTATTAAACATACCCCTGAGTTATACTGTTTGCCTTCGATCTGATTTGGCTGAACATTTAAGAGATCACTGGACACAATCAGTCAGGGCTTTTTCCCACCACGTTTCATCTTCGTAGACGGCTACACTTCCAGTTTTTAAGAATGCATTGGACAGGTCTCAACCTAGTTTTAGACGTTTCTGCAATCTCTAGATTTCTGTCTAGGTTTTATCTGTTTGATGCATGCCAACGATTTGACAGACTGACATGTTTTCCCTGATCACAGGATGTGTCTTTCAACATGGTTGTTTAAGAAATGAGAAGCTACTCATTGCATCAGCTGGGGTAAAATAACTTCTTGTCAGTTGAAAGATAATCACCCATGAAGTAATTTTTTAATAGAAGGCTCGTAGATCCAATTGACAACTTTTTCTTTTGGCCAGGCAGTGTATTTACCTCAGAACCACGCTGCTTCCTAACTATCCTGAAAAGTCAAGGTTTTAATCAATCTAAGATTAGGATACATTATGCTAAACATTAATTATTGTATCATGCAGCACATGAACAAACACTCATTTATTCCAACAAGAAAAAAAACAACAAAACTTTGATCAAACTGTAAATAATCAAATTTACTGAATATTTTAATGAAGTCAAATTACCGACTGACTTACTGAAACCTGAGGAATTTAAGGAATTTTTTAACAATCTCTTTTCAAAAATATGTTTTCTCAGAGAAATACTGCATCTTAATGGTTTGATTGATCTGTTTTGTTTTGATGACCTGTTCAAAATAAGTGCACACAATTCAAAAAACAGATGTCAAATAATTTAGAATCACAGCAACAGTCTTGTCTCACATGAATCCAAATTATTTTCTTCTTTATACTTTAGACCCTGTTATAATATGGAAGTAAAATAGTGTCATTAGAATCAGACATTTTTTAGACATTGAATTTATGACACTGAATTTTTATCCTCTGCAATTATGTAGGTGAATTTCTGCAGGCGAATTTCTGCAGGTGAATTTTTGCAGGTGAATTTCTGCAGGTGAATTTCTGCAGGTGAATTTTTTCAGGCGAATTTCTGCAGGCGAATTTCTGCAGGTGAATTTTTTCAGGCGAATTTCTGCAGGTGAATTTTTGCTGGCAAATCTTAAGTACTAAAAAAATTCACATACATAATTGCACAGGATAAAAATTCAGTGTCATAAATTCAATGTCTAAAAAATGTCTGATTCCGATGAGACTATTTTACTTCCATATTATAACAGTAGTTCTAACAGTCTGAGAGTTTGTTATTACTCCTAGACAGAGAACATCCTGTTTTAACCTCTTTTTTGGTTTTATTTGATCCCAGCTGTATTTAAGCGTTGCTCTGCTCAGTTTAAATACAGACAATTACTTTATGCTAGGGTTCACATTTTATGGTAAACCCAAACACAAAAACAAAACAAAGAAAAAAAAACACAAAACAAAACTGCAGAATTAAAACTAAACCAAAAATGAAACAAAAGAGTTTATTTCCCCATCTAGATTTTATTTGAGTATAGTGCTACAAAAGGAAGGGCTATTAAACTTTTTTTTTTTAACCTATTTAAACTCATCCAAGTTATATTTTATAACACATAGAAGTTTCAAAGTCAGAACCCATTATTGGCTCAGATCTTTTATGTAATAGGTAATAGGTATTCTCATTGCCATTAATTAAATGTCAAAGCTTTGTTCATGTATTGCAAATTACTCAAGGACCAACAATCTATAGCCCGTGGGTCCTTGAGTAATTTGCAATACATGAGTAAAGGACCCACAATCTATGGCCCGTGGACCTCTGGCGTGGCATCCAAGGACCACAGGTTGAGGACCACTGCTTTGACCAATGATGACAGCTTTCTCCAGAGATTGAAAGATGGACTAAATACCTTTATTATATTCAGATTTAAGCGTGTATTATTTCTGGGGTTTTGAGTTTTGGAAGTGTTGAAAATGAATCTTTCTTAAAAAGAGCTAAAGTTGCTCCTGAGTCTATCATAAATGATATTTTCCTGGCTGATACTATAAGATTAAACATTGGAAAAACTTTTTATGCTTTTGAGGTAAACTGAATCTAAGCTGCAGTGTAATTCTCAAATTTCTGTTCCAAAACTGAAATAGCATGTTACAGTCTAGTCAAGTCATTACAGTCATTGCAAATCATCTCTTCATTGCATGAAACAGGAAAAGAAGAAAGAGAGGGTTGAGTGAGTTGCACAGGTGTGTGTGAGCATGTGTGTGTTTGAGGACCCAGCTGGGAAATGGGAGGGGTAGAGAGAGAAAGCTGGGCAGTTGTGTGTGTTGAAGGGGTGTGGTGCAGTTCCCCCATGAAGAGTCATCTGACAGTGTGGTGGCCTGTCCCCCTTTGCCTCAAGTCAGTCAGCCTTGTAAGGATTAGCAGCAGTTGGGTGGGGGCGTGTCTTTCCAGTGCCCCCTCTGGCCGCAATTGTAACAGACCCCAGGGTCATAATAGGCTCGGCCACACCAACGTTCGTTCCTCAACCTCTCCCTCCTCCACCTTTTGTGGCATGCTGACACATTGTAATCAAAGCATGGTGCGGTCTTTTCTTAGATTTTTCCTTTTTAGTTTTATTTCCAAAATCTGAAAACCAGGTGAAGTTGGCTCCATTACTTCCACCGTAGGTACAGGGAAAGTGAGCGCAGAGGTCTGCTGTCTGGTGTGGTTGGATATGGGGCTGAAGCTAGGTTCTGGCAGTGGAGGGCAGCAGAATTTGACCTTGGGGCTGTCATCAACCTTCAGTGGCTGTAGGTGTAGCTGATCTTGTAGCTGGAAGTCTGGAGGTTGCTGGTCTCGCAGAGGTGTTGTGAGACCAGCTGAAATAGAAATAAACCCTGTAAAATATATCAATGTAAACATAACATTTGAGCTCATTTTTGAATAGAATTAAATAAAGAAAAAAAATTTTCCAATGATATTCTACTTTGTTCAGATCCCGCTGCATTTTTTAAAAATACAGTAAAAAGTGTCTTTAATAATGATGTAAACATAAAGCTCCGGCTGATTATTACATATAGTAATACAAACATGCTCAACCTGAAGAGATGGACATACATGTGATGCCTATCTTATTACAGGTAAAACAAAGCTGACAAAGAATTTGCTGATGAATCAATTTTGTTGTGACTGAAGTGTTTAAAAGTTCAAGCTGTTTTCCATCTGCACTAAAGAAACAAGAGACAGCAGGTTTATACTGAACCCATATTTATTTAATAATGAAATTCTGCAGGGTTAAATATGAGTATGAAATGTTCAAGATACATAACTTTTTTTTTATTTTGGCAGACAATAAAACAAAAACAGCAGTACATTTTGGCAAAATAGAGATTTTACATTTCTAGTAAGTCTTATAAATACTGAGACAAAGCCGCTTATAAAACAGAGTGGCACAGAGGAAATCATGTTCAAAATTGTACCCATGTCCCCTAAAGCGATACGGGAGAAATGCAAAGGAATGTGCGACAATCACAGATTCCTTTTTTTGGACAACATTCAAAGTGGAATATAATTCAAATATGGAACAATCATGGTTGAAACATTTTGTACTGCTCTGCACCGACAGAAGGCTTACAGGCTGCCATATGCTAAGAAAAGACAAAACTTTTAACAAATAGAAATACATAGTGAAGCTTAATCTACCAAGAAAAAAGTAAGACTATAGCAAACCTTTCTGCACAGTGAACTATTGAGACCAGTCAGTATAGAGATATGAAACTGTTCAGTCAGCTAATCTGGTTTTGATCGTGCAGATTTTCAAAAAACAAGTTTATAAATTGGTTTAAAAGAAGCTACAGCTTCAAATGAGATTTAAACCGTCTGAGAAGTATACTTTAGTATTTCTGCTTCAATGTGAATTTCATCTGGAACAAGTTCAAATCAGCCCTAAATATTTACATTGCATGCAAATTTATAAAACTAAAACCTTTCATAGAGAAGCTAAAAATAAAAAAAGGCAGAAGTAACATTGCCTGAATGCCAGCGATAATTAGTTTCACCAAAAAATGTTTCACAGTTAAAATAAGTGTAAACTGATCTTATTTCTGCTCATCTTCAATATTCCAGCCACGTTTTTATAGTCATATTCAATAAATTAAAATAAGTTTCTTTGAGGCTCGTTTGTCAGATTAAAAGTCTCTTTAAAAAATTACCTTTAAACAGGTATTGACCATACATTTAATTTTTTTTAAATAAAATGTTTATTTTTTTATTGCTCTGATGTCATTTTCTAATCTTAAATGTCATGTTGTTTTAAGCGGAAAATCATCATAATTAACAGAAATAAAGCCTTGAAAACATCAGTCTATGTATAATTAATCTATATAATGTGTGTCACTGTTAACCGATTTACTGAAATAAATGAACTTTTCAATATAAATCATATTTATTTAATAAGACTGCAAAGTACATAAGAAAAAAGGCATCAGTGTAATATTACTATTGAAGCACCAAGCTAAACGTCACATGAAAAAACTGGAAAATTCGCATAAAATGCGGCTATAAAAATAGAGCATGTTGTAGCCCCGTTAAGGCACAAACAGAATCGAAACAGGAAGGTCGAGCCACACTGTTTCTGTAAGGGTAAAATAGGCGTCATGATTTCTACTATTCTGGTAAAATGCTTTATATTTTATGCTTAAGGCTCTACTACATTATAAAGGTTGATTCTTGAACATGACAGATGGAGGCTACATGAGGTCTTCGCCTATTAATTATGGTTTTATGCGATACAAATACTGTTTCAACGCTATATGATGCTAGACATAAATGCATGTTTCCAGTTTTTAAGGCTTTAATTGATCCATTATGTTTATCATAAAATAAATATAGAAAAAATATTTTCTAGGTAAAACACTATGTAGTTTTAGTACAATGTGTGTTGAAATAAAAACCTTTCACCATGTTAATCTCTGAATCCAGCACCGAGTACCTGCTGCTCCCAAAGCGACACTTTCATTTTAATCTCCGTGCCAGGAAACCAAAACTTTCCCTTTCAGTGCTGGCAGAAGCACTGAATAGTTTGGCTTCTTGGTTTCCTCAATGAAGCACAGAGAGAAGTCCGAGTGGAAGCAGAAAGCAGAGAGGCCAGGTCCCGAAGACAGAGGGGGCTCTATTCTGCCCTCTGTCTCTCTGCTCGCAGCCTTCACCCCTGTACCCGCTGTAGCACTGGCACTTGAAGTGCATGCGGAAAGTCTTCAGCTCTGCTCGGCTGGGGGATCCCGTGACCTTCAGATTCCCGCTCTGACTCGTGATCCTGTGAGTGGAGGGGCTGAGGTGCAGATACACGTCGCTGTCCGGTGTGCGGCGAAGACAGCGGCCGCGGAATTTGCACAACATCTGACTGCACTGCTCCGCTGCTGTGGTCACATTGAGGAGGTAATGGCCCAGCGTTCCCAGCAGATAGCTATTCAAGGTAGAGCAGCTGATCTGCAGCATAGAGAAATGGATATGACCTCAAAAACACAAAACAGCAGCCTATACAACATCGGGGGACAAGGGAAGGTACTGCTCTTACACTGGTTGCATAGGAGGTGTCCCCCCAGAAGATCACACCCGCTGCTCCGATTGCAACACTCTCACCAATGGTGGAGACCAAATCTGTCTGGAAAGGATGTACAAGTATACTTTAGTTGTTGAAGATGTCTTTACATAAAATATTATTACAGAGTACAATAATACAAGTCCTACAGGCCAAAGTTAGCTATATTATCCAGACTAACTTGTATTCAGACCAACTATAAACGTGTTGCCTTGTGTTCCAACCAAATGTATACATTTATATTTAAAATGTCAGTACATCGAGAGCAAAATGGAACATCAATCAAATTTCTTGTCTGATCTGCAGAAGCCAATAAAGCCGATTCTGTAAAATTTAAGCTACAACTATGAAGGGAAAAAAAATGATTAATTCAGTATTTTAGGATCTAAAATTTAGATTAAGTGTAAGACTTTTTAAATCTTCTTTACCCTGATTTTTAACATATCTATTGTAAAAAGTACGAACCAATTTGTGTCTCCCTCCCATTCTGGAAAGTCCCTGTGACTAAACACTGGTTCACATTCAAGTTATAATATGCTAATTAAGACCTTGTTAAAACACCAGGTCAATATTAATGATCTCTTCAGATGCTTAGAGTTTTGAAAAGTCTCAAAGACAACAAGAAACTAGACCAGGGTTGACCAAAGGTTCTAAGGGGCCTTAAGCAGAATTAGATTTGGGGCCCCTCTTCCTGTTGAGAACTTTATCGTCACCAACAGCGTTTCAATACAGACTTGGGGGAATCTGGGAGAGGCGTTAAGTTTTAAGTGGCTGATTTCTAAAGCAGTCATGGATAATTAGTTATTTGCTGAGATGTAAAGCTAAACAAACTGAGCTCAAACACTGAGAAAAGATTAAACAGAGAGCCTCACATTGTAACTAAGATAACAATCAAGCAATCAAGATTATTCGTTGTACTTTTACAAAGTAAAATCGCCAATTCCTTTAAATCTTAAATTTAAAATCTTTTAATATATTTATGCTTAAACCGTCAAATCAAATTTTATAGTATTTTTCTCAAACAAAGCTAAAAATTTTAGATCTATGGTCTAAGACTCAAGCATTTATGGGAGACCCCTAAGCATAGTTCACTTATGCCTTAGGCCGGCTCTGTCCGTAATGTAATCTAATGTACTGAGAAACTGATAAGAAAAACGTAACACAGAACACAATAATTTGGTTTGGTCCTAGTTTGACCTTTTTTTAGAGGACAATATATTTTCTGCAGCAGCTCCAACAGAGTGCTAGACTTACAGACGCTGATTACTTTCTCACTATTTCATACTTTTGCAATTTTTTGGAAAAGCACAAGAAGCCTTCTCCCTCAGGATGTCGATTCATACCCGCCTTTCGTTGAATTAGCAAGGCAGTGAACTGGCCCAAAGTTAAACTCAGTAGATACCAAGGAAGTGGAGCACATTACAGCACAGGTTGTCTGTTTTATCTCTTTGAGCTTTCTACCTCAGTTTGTCATGGAGCACGCTAGATTTACACATGCAGGCAACCTTTTGGAAATCTCATGGTTTAGGTAAGGACCTACATTCCTTTCAGATAATTCCAATACAGATAAAATCTAAAATGGGCAGTTCAAACTTTGACCAAAACTGTAATTCAGCCACAAATCTCTGATTGAAGTGTCTTTAAATCTGGTTTCTAAATCTCCTAGACAGAGGAATGTGACAGGACCCTTGTGCTGTGATCAACTAACCTCAGTTAAAAGGGTCATCTCGCTATTGTAAGTGGGTCGGGTATACACAAAAACAGGACGCTCCAACCCATCCCCAACAGATGCAAGGCGCATCGCCTCCTTCAGCCTGTTCCGGACAAACAACCGTCCATGATTTGTGGAGCGCAGTGCAGCACCCATGTAAATCGAGGGAAAAAGGGCTGTACATTCCATCCACAGCCAGTTGAGTTGATCATTGCGCTCAATCTCAACAGCAGGACAACGTCCTGTATAGTTTTTTAGCCCGCCTTTGTAGTCATGGTTGTAACAATCAGGAAACAGATAGAAACCCCACAACTGATTAGGCCTCAGACTTTTGGCCTGTCTCAGGGTCTCCAGCATGAATTTGCGGGCCGAAAGCTCAAATTCTTGCTTCGCAACATTCCCCACTTGCTCTGGAGTCCACCTAGGGTTCTTTTGGGCCACCAATTCCCGTGATATCCTTCTATAGACATCTTTGGCATCCCAGTTTCGGATCCACAAGGGGCGCCACTCCTCCCAGTCAATGACAGACAGACCTTTAGCCTGATGGTCTGGTATGTATTTGTCTAGACCCTGAGGCATCCTTTCATTGTGCAGAGAGAGACTGACAAGCTGTGGAAGGCCCCCATTCACCGCAGTGCCCTCAGCCTCATAATAGGGATAAAGCCCAAGGCGTTCCTTATAGAACATTGTGAGATTCTGCCGGACAAAGCCCTCATTGGGGGTTGCCACAATGTCGAACTGGTCTAATGATAACGTAACCCCTCGTCGTGTGCTACACTCCTGAGTGGGAGCGTTCCACACAAGAAGAACTGGCTTCTGGGAGTATAATGGCCATCTTGTCTGCTTTGTGTCTGCTGAAGCCAGGACCATCCATGATGTAAACAGAGCAAGGAACAACCAGGTCAGCCGGTCAGCTGCTGAGGGGAATGCAGCCTCCATGGTGGTCCCTGCTCACCTTCACTCCTCTGTTTCTGAAAGACACAAAGAAAGGCTGTCAAATTAGAATAAAACAACATTTAGACAGAAAAATCTGGCTTCTGAATAACAGTTCAATTACGCAAATGCTTAAAAACAGGTGTTATTGTAACGAAAGCAAGAAATTAACCAGAACTTTAAAGTATTAAACCTCGACCAAACTGCCCCCACTTATTCATCTTCCTTATTAGTAATAAACTTCCTCTACGTTGTTTGGAGAGCTAGCAGCCCGCTAACAGCTCACTTAGCCACATTAGCTCAAAGTTTCATTGAAACTAACAGCTGCGATGTTAACTTAGCTAACGTCTTTCTTTCTCCTTACTTCACACTGACCTGCTCTTTTCATTTAGTCCAACCATGAAAACGTCTGAAAAGTTAGCTTTCCTCCTCCTAACCATGTGAGAGGCAGCAGGCATAGTCCGTTCAAGCCATTTGGAGGATTTAAAGAAAAGTCAGCCAGAAGAATGAGGGCTGGAGGAATGGGGAGAGACTGTAAACGTTGAGCAACAACTCATTTAGCTGCTGCCGGAGGGGGGGGGGGGTCTGGATTTTTTAAAAGTTTAGTTTGCTTTGAGTTGAGCAAATCTAACTATCTTTTTCTTTAAAATGTGAGTTTTAAACCTTAATCTATAATACTACTACTAATAGTAGTATTGTCAAGTATTAATTTAAGGATATAGCCGGATTCCAACGTGAGCTCAGTACTCCCACCCCCCTCAAGGCAACATCTTTGGTTTGGTCCAGTCGGTGCCGCAGACAGGTTTTTCTGCTAAATAGTTCCCAGGTTCACCAAAAAAGACAAAAATCCCCACTTCTGAACATTGTTTCTGGTGTAGTTTTTATAAAGTTTGAAAACACAAAACAAAACACATATCTATAAAACTACAGTGTATGTTTACTCATTCATTTTATTTTCCCCTTTCTCCTGAAATAACCTAAACTATTATTGACTTTAGATGATCATAAATGTGTTTTCAAATAATTTTATTTTTCAAGGGAAAAAACGATCCAAGCCAGCCTTCCCCTGTGTGAATATAATACCCCCCCCCCTTCCTTTGTTACTGTTGGCCTGCCAACAAAAACCTCACCAACCACGAAGGAGCTTGAAGACCAAATCCAGTGCTGACCAAAAGATCACAAAGGCCCATCTCACATTCGCCAGAAAGCAGCTTGATAATCACCAAAAGTTAAGAAAAATATTCTGTGGCCTGACAAGACAAAAGCTGAACTTTTAGGAAGTTGAACGTCATGTAAAATACGGCATAAAACTGACAAAAGATTTCTGAGAAGGAAAACATACAGTCAGTGATAGTAGTTTGATGACTGGAGCAACCTTTCTGGTGTTAGTCTCTGACATTAGACTTAGATGACTTCATGTAATTGATTAAACCATGACAGCAACAATACAGTGATCCGCAGAACCATTTTAACCATTCAGAAGTCGAGCCCCGAAAGTTAAAAATTAATGAGGGTTTTGGTGTGTCCTTTTGTCAAAGTCTGGACTTACAAAGTCCGGACGCTGTTGTGACCTTAAACACGTTGATCATCCTCGAAAACCCTTTAATGTTGCTGAATTAAAACAATTCTGCAAAGCAGAGTGGGGTCAAAACCCCGAGTGACGTAAAAGTGTCCTTGCCAGCAATGCATACGCTTGATGGCACCGGTTATAAGTTTTATATATTATAAAGATTTATTACACACAGATCTATATTTATTTCAAGCTGTTTCTTCTTTTAATTTTGTTGATTATAACTCACAGCTGAAAAAACTTATTACTAAATATTGAATATTACAATAAAAAAGGAGTTTTAATAGAGAGATGTTATGTCATAGCCAAATTTGTATACATTTCTGGAAAACCTGACTGTAGATTTAATTAGATAGTTTGAAGTGAAGTCATGATCATCTGTCTTACCAGCAGCGGGTTCCTCTTTAATCCTTTGATGAAACTCAGTCAAGCTGATTAGTTGTTTACTATCTACAGCAGATGCATGCAGTTGAAGCTGCTCAGTCAAAAAGCAACTCATTCTGCCCTGAAGTTCTTTACAGACTGCTGCTTAAGATATCCAGGAAACTCCTCCTCTCTTTGACCTCTTACCCACACAGAAAAGAACAGACATCATTGCTTATATTTTGCTTATAGCCATAGATGATTAATTTTTTTTTATGAGAAAATGCTAGAAAAGTCATCTTTGGCCTTAAATTAGACAGACATGAAGACATCATGTCATGTCATACCAATGAATCATTTGTTTAGTTTTTTTAATGAATATTGCTGCAATGAATTTTGTTTTGTGTTATTTTTCTGAGACTGTGTTGGCTTAATTTTATACCTGTTTATACCTGCTATGAGAGAGGCTCTGTCAGAATCGTTTAAAAAGATAGGGTTTTCAGTAACATTTAATGTCTGTCTGTTGTCCATCTATCCATCCTTGAGACAACATGTGTTGTGAATTGGTGCTATATAAATAAAAACGGAATTGAATCCCCGCCTATCCTTGTAGGGTCGCAGCGGCTGGTGCCTCTCCAGCAGACATTGGGCGAGACACAGGGTACACTCTGGACAGTTGCCTGGCCATTACAGGGCAACACAGAGACACACAGGACAAATAACCATGCATGCACACACACGGGAGACCATGGGAGGAAGCCAGAGAACCCAAAGAGAACTTACACATGAACTGGCAGAAGGTGCAAACTCTATGCAGAAAGACCCCGGGCTGGGATTCGAACCCTTCTATTTCACTTATTTACTACTTTGTGTTGCTCTACTACATAAAACCCCAATGAAACATACTGAAGTTTGTGACTGTAACAGGGTTACAGTACGAATACTTCTGCAAGGCCCTTACTTAATATTGTTGGAGGAATATTGAATGGATTGCAACTGGTCTGTTTCCAGTTAGTGATTTCAATATAAGAGTAAAATATTTCCCACTAAATCTGAATCCAACTTTTATTAAAAGAAAACATGGATAAGATTACTGGCTGACTTTTACATGTTTTCAGCTAAATGAGCTCAGAGAATCTCTTTGAGTGGGTGCCTTCAAATTAAACCAGACTCCAAACCTTACATGCCCATACCCTAACTCCAGACATTGGTCAGCAAAGCCAGGATGGGTGGTTTCCTGGGTCATTTTTAAAGAAAAAAAGACTATCTGTTATTTTAGCTATCAAAAAATAAACAAGGAGCCATAATTCAATTCAGTTTATTTATATAGCGCCAATTCACAACACATGTCGTCTCAAGGCACTTCACAAAAGTCAGGTACATAAATTCCAATTAATCCTAATCATTGAACAGTGCAGTTAGATTCAGTTATTTATTCAAATTGGATAAAAAGTTTTTCTATCTAAGGAAACCCAGCAGATTGCATCCAGTCAGTGACTTGCAGCATTCCTTCCTCCTGGATGAGCATGTAGAGACAGTGGACAGTCACTGGCGTTGACTTTGCAGCAATCCCTCATACTGAGCATGCATGTAGCGACAGTGGAGAGGAAAAACTCCCTTTTAACAGGAAGAAACCTCCAGCAGAACCAGGCTCAGTGTGAGCGGCCATCTGCCACGACCGACTGGGGGTTAGAGAGAACAGAGCAGAGACACAAAAGAACAAAGAAGCACTGATCCAGGAGTCCTTTCTATGGGAAGGAAAAGTAAATGTTAATGGATGTAGCTCCTTTAGTCGTTTCATCTAGAAAGAAAGAACAGATTAACCTTGAAAACTGGCTCAAAGTTTGAGTCTGAAAGAGAGCACATAGAGTTAGTCACAGTAAAAGCTCAGTCAATCGCCATGTCTAGGAGAGAGAAAGGGTTAAACACTGAAACTGCACTAGAACATCTTCCCCAAGTCATAAAACCACAATTATACAATATCAATAGATAAAGCAAGACTCAAAGAATTAATTATGTGGAGTATGTCTTGGCCAAGACCTCTTCTTATCTTTTAGGGAGAGCAATATTAGCCGGCTTTGTAGAAGTCCTTTTCCCATCGAGACCGCAGAAGATCCTACCTTCCCTCTGAAACTCATCCAGACCTTGTAAGCAGGAGCTTATGCACACAGTGGTTTGCCTCAGCAATTTCCCCCTTCAGCTGGAGGTCAGGAGTGGTGTTTCCACTGCAGGTCCAGTTGGTTGATTGTTTTAAACTCATTTGCCAAAATGCCGAGATCTGTTATTATATAAGATTCACAAAAACCTTGTTAAAGCCTGCCAAAAACTTAACCACATGGATAATACCGTGCATAATCATGTGGGGTTGCTTCAGGTACTCTGATGTACCTTGAACAGTTTTATACACCCATCAGCTGCCTATAGGACTACTGGAAAAAAAGTTTGTCTATCAGAACCGTCTTGTTTCGCACTTATTAATGTCAATTTCATAAAAATACTGCATCTCAAATTAAGAATGACAAACAATGATTCAGTCTTATTTCACACTTTTTAATAAGTGCGAAAGAAAGGCTTCTGTAAGAGTAAAAATGTTTGGGATGTTTGAGAAGTCTTAAATCCCTGGAAAGGTTCAAGTTTATTTAAATTCAGTTTCCATGATTAAGTGGATTAAAGTAACTAAGGGCAAAACATAAAACTGTTCTTGTTTGAATTGAGTGTTGATTAAATACATTATAATGTTCAACCATTTGAACAAGATCATGTATCTGAAGCCTTCATTTCTGTTAATGATAATGGCTTACATATAATTAAAACCCAACATTAAATTTCTCAAAAAATGTATATTTCACATTAGCCCGATAAAACAAGGATTTTTTAAAGCAAGTATGTTATGGCTTCCACAACTATTGGGAAAATGGCGAATATGATAGCGATGGCCTCCAGAGTACCATATCCAAGCATATTCATGGAAAGCTGAGTGGAAGGAAAACATGTGGTAGGAAAAGGTGCAGGAGCAACAGGCATAACTAGAGTATTAGGAGGATTGTGAAGTAAAGTACATCCAGGAGGAAGAGCTTCAAGAGCTTATTGTGAACCAGAAAAAACATTGCACAAGTCTTATCTGGGCTAGAGAGAAAAAGGACTGGACTGCTGCTCAGTGATTCAAAGTCCTCATTTCAGACAAAGTCAATTTTGCATTTTATTTGTAAATCAAGATACCAGTCTAGAATCATGAAGGGACACACAATCCAAGTTTCTTGAGGTCCAGTGTGACATTTCCAGTCAGTGATTTGGAGTGCCATGTCATCTGGTGTTGGTCCACTGTATCCACAGTCAACGCAGCCATCTACCAGAGAGATTGTAGAACACTTCACGCTTCCTTCTGCTGACAACCTTCATGGAGATACCGATTTCATTTTCCAGGAGAAATGGGGGCTCGCTCACACTGCCAAAAGCACCAATACCAGATTTAATGACAATGGTATCGCTGTGCTGGATTGGCCTGCAAATTCCTCTGACCAGAACCGCTCAGAGAAACTATGGAGTTTTGTAAAGAGGACGAGAGACACCAGACCCAACAATGCAGACGAGCTGAAATTAAAGCAACCTGGGCTTCCTCAACACCTCATCAGGCTGATCGTTTCTATGCCGCGCTGCAATTATGCTGCAACTCATGAAAAAGAATCCCCAGCCGAGCGCAAATACTGTACAGTACATACATACTTTGCAGCAGGCTGATTTTTCTTGCAGTAGTGTAATGTAGTATTCTAATTTTCTAGCTGAACTACAAGTTTCCATTAGCTATAAGCAATTATCATCAAAATTAACTGAAATAAATGCCTGAAATATATCACTATGTATAAAAAAAAGTAACCATGCAAGAGCTTCTCTAATTAAAATGAATTAAATGAATTATTTTCTCAACCTTATTCTAAGCTTTTGAGATGTAGTTGTACAAAACCGAAACACAACAGGCCAACATTTTATTTTGTAATTTAAAAAAATTGTTTTAATAAATTAAATGTGAAACACATCCTGCCAAAGCAGCAAAGAAAAATCAGGATCTCTTATTTAACTCACTGCTTTTGTGTACAAACAAGACTATGTAGTCACGAAAGTCCTTCAATTGTTATAACATGATATTAATCCTCTTACGATTTGTTTGGGTGGCTACTGATTGCCATCTCACAAGGCTGCAGCCCCAAACCACTTCCTCTCCATGCAAAATAAAGCAAGACAGAATAGTGTCAAACAATGTAAATGTGTACAGACAAATTTCCCACTTTAGATAAAATAACAAGTACTGCTTTTACTCTAAACTCATTGAGTTCAATGCGTTGTACAAGAGAACAATCTGTAGCAAAAAAAAATATCTAGAATTCTTACAGGTTTCTTATTTTGTCTGCACGCATTCACGGCGACATGCACACAAGCCAAGATCTCCATAAAATGAGGATTCTGCTTTTTCTCTCCATCCCAACTGGCGGTCCATCCTGTGTCTCGCTGCACACAAGCCAACAACAGGTCACATGCAGAGGCTCAGCACACATTGCATCAGCCTTCTCACGCAGGAGCTTCAGATAATATAGATCACGTTATTTAAAGTTGTTCCTGGCTTCAATCTTCAGGGAGTGGGGGTCGAGGAAAAAGAAGAAACCCAGGATGGAGCTGTCACAGTGGCTCGTCTGAGTCGCTCAGAGACTGTCAGGCTTCACAGAGGATAATGGGGAAATCTACATGGATGCACGGGTGGTCCAGCTTTATAATTCCCTGAAAGGACACAGAAGGAATTAAAATGATTTGCAATGAAAACACAAAGAATTAGTGTTTACTAGATATGCACAAATCAATCGGCCAATTTTACCTTGATTGGCTCTGGTCAGTGAGCAGCAGGACAAAAAATTATTTTCCTCCCTTATTCATTAAATGCATCAGAGCTCCCACCAGTTTACAAACACATCACCCAAAAGCTTGTACTTTAATGCACTTGGGGCTACAGGGGTTGGACAATGAAACTGAAACACCTGTCATTTTAGTGTGGGAGGTTTCATGGCTAAATTGGACCAGCCTGGTAGCCAGTCTTCATTGATTGCACATTGCACCAGTAAGAGCAGAGTGTGAAGGTTCAATTAGCAGGGTAAGAGCACAGTTTTGCTCAAAATATTGAAATGCACACAACATCATGGGTGACATACCAGAGTTCAAAAGAGGACAAATTGTTGGTGCACGTCTTGCTGGCGCATCTGTGACCGAGACAGCAAGTCTTTGTGATGTATCAAGAGCCACGGTATCCAGGGTAATGTCAGCATACCACCAAGAAGGACGAACCACATCCAACAGGATTAACTGTGGACGCAAGAGGAAGCTGTCTGAAAGGGATGTTCGGGTGCTAACCCGGATTGTATCCAAAAAACATAAAACCACAGCTGCCCAAATCATGGCAGAATTAAATGTGCACCTCAACTCTCCTGTTTCCACCAGAACTGTCCGTCGGGAGCTCCACAGGGTCAATATACACGGCCGGGCTGCTATAGCCAAACCTTCAGTCACTCATGCCAATGCCAAACGTCGGTTTCAATGGTGCAAGGAGAGCAAATCTTGGGCTTTGGACAATGTGAAACATGTATTGTTCTCTGATGAGTCCACCTTTACTGTTTTCCCCACATCCGGGAGAGTTACGGCGTGGAGAAGCCCCAAAGAAGCGTACCACCCAGACTGTTGCATGCCCAGAGTGAAGCATGGGGGTGGATCAGTGATGGTTTGGGCTGCCATATCATGGCATTCCCTTGGCCCAATACTTGTGCTAGATGGGCGCGTCACTGCCAAGGACTACCGAACCATTCTTGAGGACCATGTGCATCCAATGGTTCAAACATTGTATCCTGAAGGAGGTGCCGTGTATCAGGATGACAATGCACCAATACACACAGCAAGACTGGTGAAAGATTGGTTTGATGAACATGAAAGTGAAGTTGAACATCTCCCATGGCTTGCACAGTCAGTTTTGGAGGAGCGAGTCAGGAAACGTTTTCCTCCACCAGTATCACGTAGTGACCTGGCCACTATCCTGCAAGAAGAATGGCTTAAAATCCCTCTGACCACTGTGCAGGACTTGTATCTGTCATTCCCAAGACGAATTGACGCTGTATTGGCCGCAAAAGGAGGCCCTACACCATACTAATAAATTATTGTGGTCTAAAACCAGGTGTTTCAGTTTCATTGTCCAACCCCTGTATATGGTTGGATGCTTAAATGGATGAAATCTTGTAATGCCTTCATTCTCGGTTAAACTCAAAACTACTACCCAATGGCACAGTTTTACTCTTATGTTTTATATATAAAAACAAAAACCATAAAGTCAAAATGGGCAGGTCAGACTTCTTGGAAAAAGAAAAAAAAATATTCTCAATAAGCCAGGAAAAGCCCGAACAAGTGAATTCTCCTTTTGATGATTGAGATTTCCCACCTGAGGTGTCAAGTTTTTTTGAATCCTTTTCAGCTTGGCTCGTTTACGTCCATTTTTTGTCACAATCATCTCCTCATAAAACTCGTGGGCCAGGTCACCATCCTCGTCGAAGTACATAGAGCTGCAGCAGGGAAAATATAGCAATATACTTATTGGCCTTGTAGTCGACCTCTTGAGCTCACTATAATTATTTCCACAGCTCATAAACCCATGACTATAATGAAAAAACAACCGTTTTTTCTTAGACGGAAAGCAGCCAATTTAAGCTCAGTTGAATTAAATAACACAAAATATTAACGAAAACAAAATCAGCTTACTGATCTTTCAAATAAATTAATTCTCTCAACATTTGTATTAGATTTATTGGGTCATTTGATCATAAAACCCAACTCAGTTTCTGACCCTGTGTTTTCCCTAACATTTATGGATACTGAGCACATATTTACCTTCGTCTGGTAAACACGAATGGAGTCGCGCCAGGAAAACTTCGTGCTCTTGTCAGTGACTGCTCATTTCCATCTTTGGCGGCATCGTCTCCACTGCCTGAGCCAGAGAAAGGCCAAAATCCTTTGGATTTGGAGCCACTAACCCCCATCTTCAGCTGCAGCACATTATTTTCCCTGAGTCACAGGGCAACCAGTGGTGATACACTGTTATTGTATAGGAGTAAATGAGATCTTCAAGGTGGCAAACCTTAAGAAAAAGGGACACATGAAGAGAGAAACTGACGTTTGAAATGGACCGCTTACAGAGGAAATAATTATTCTGTAAAAAACAAAAACCTTGAAGACTGAAGTATTAGATAAAGATAATTGAAGGGGAGAGGCTTGATCCTTAAAAAGCATAAGGCAAGCCACTGGATCCCCATTCGCCATGATATGTCCATCAAGTGTGGCTGCAGAAGCAAAAAAAGTGCTGCTTAAGTAAAGTGTGCAAACCGCTGTCATATTGCCAGGTTTTTGTGATGTAAAAATAATTAGATCAATCGTTTCAAAACTTTTACCATGCTACATGTGAAATATATATCCTGTACAACTCAAATGAAAAACAGTGTCTCAGACACTACTATGTCCAAAACAGTATTGTGATATATGCATTATTTTTAACTTCTAAGTAGGGATGGTTGATATGGATGTAAAGTTTTAAACACATTATTTTGTTGGCGATAAAATGAATTTTAAAATCCATCAGTTATTTTGAGGGTTTATCTCCTAATCCATACATGTTAGAGCCCTAAAAACACAAATAGTGCTCAAACCTAAAAAATGTTCAACACAAAATAGCTGCATTTAATCTAGGGCTGAAACTATTAATCAGATTAATCAATTACTGAAATAATCGTCAACTTATTTAAAAATCGAACAATCATTAACTGTAGTATACAGACTCTAAAACCTGCCATTTGGTTAAAATAGCAACAAATCCAGCAGTAATCAAGCAAAATCTGTACCAAAAAATATAACCTGTGCATTTAAGATGAAAAACCTTATGTCTGTGAAAATGACCTACTGAGAACTACTTAAGTGGAACTTTAGCTTCACCTAAATAAAATCTATTAAGAACCTTTTGCTATCCAATTATTAATCGGTTAAATGAAAAAAGTAAACACATTAATGAATTAGTTGCAGTCCTAATTCAACCATATATTCAAATATAAATATTGTGAAAGATTGCTTTTTGCAAATAAATATCTTATACGTACATACACACACACACATATATAGACATATACAAACACACACACATATATACACATATATACACACACACACACATATATACACACACATATATATATACTATATATATTATATATATATATAATATATATATATATATATATATATATACACATCAATAAAAGACTGTGCACTAATTGCACAGCCCTGCCTCTTATTTATGGTCCTTATGGATAAGACAAAGGGAAGAGGAGGAGGAAGTCATTAGGTCTGTCAATACGCAAGAAATCACACCCGGGCCGTAAAGCGTGACGCTGCAACCTTTTAATGCCTCATTTCATTTGCGAAAGAGAGACCTTAGCATTGACAACTGTAATAGCGCGTAATGTGGTTAAGACATGGTTACAAAATATAAGTGACGCACAACAAGGAATGCGAAAAAACGTCAAAAAGACGTTTGTTCTGATTCTAAAAGTCTTTGTAACGTTGACAAGGTGGTAGCTAACTTGCTTAGCTGCTCAGTAAGAGACTGGCCCTGTTCTGTAAATTCACAATAAACTACCTTTAATGTCCGTTTATGACCTGGCAGCTCCCAACTCTATTACCCTAAGACAACTAGCCCTCTGTTTTACTAGGTATTTACTAGGTGATCAAGCTTCTAAACAACATGACGTTTACTCACGTTGACAAATGCTAACATTAGCTAGTTCGTTAGCTAACGGTTGTGGTTTCAACCTCGCAGTAAACCTACCTAAAACGAAGAGCGTTGAGTTCGCAGAAACAAAGATTTCTCTAATTAATTTGCGAGCTGTCAATTCAGCCAACGACCAAAGAGCTCTTAACATCAACAGCTAAAGTAGCTGTTTGTGCTAACGTCACTGCTTCTTCGTCTGTCCTCTCCTGCAACGGTCTGTGCGTTACCGCCACCACGTGGACAGGGGGGATAGTCCCATAGGACCAGCCTGGCTCTATGGGAAACAACAATTGCCCCCATTTATTAAATCATGAATTAATTGCGATAAACCTCACAGTACTATTTCACTAGCTACATACGGGCCTAATTACTGCCAGAGCTGTAGAATAAAGAAAGAGACCCAACCTGTCTGACAACATATAGGGTTAAAGACCTCAAAAACAGCATGCCCCAAGGTAAAGAAATTCAAGAACAGATGAGAAATAAAGTGTCTACATCTTATTCATCTGGAAAGAATTAAAAAGCTGTTTCTAAGATTATGGGACTCCAGCCAACTTGAGTAAGAGCTTTATTCACAAACAGAAGAAACAGGGAACAGTGGTGAACCTTCCCAGGAGAGGCCTACCTACTAGCATTACTCCAAGAAAGCAACAACTTATCCATGTGGTCACAAAAGAATGCAGATGATTCAACAATAAGGAAAGGACTGGGCATAAATGGTATCCACTGGAGAAATTCAAGGGTCAAAACTCCTGCTGACCAAAAATACCACAAAACACAGTCGAAAAAAAACATCATGGGAAGATTTTATGTAGACTGATAAAACACAAGAAGAACTTTTTTGGAAGGCGTGCCTCCTCTTACAGCTGGTGTAAAACACACAGTATTTCAGAAAAAAAGAACATAATTCTGACAGTCAAACATGGTGGTGTAAGTGTAATGGTCTGGGGACCTTTGCTGCTTCAGGAGAACTTTCTAACTGATAGATTCATGAATTTGGCTCTATAGCAGAACATCCTAAAAGAGAATGCCCAACAATCAATTTGTGATTTTAAGCTCAATTACATTTGTGTTATGCAAAACGGGAATTCACCAGAAAGTATATTTCTGGAAGGCAAAAAAATTAACATTTTGGAGTGGGAAATAGCAAAGATGAGTGGGCCAGAATTCCTCCGCTATGATGTAAAACACTCATTTTCACTTGTCACAAACTCTTGGTGGTAGTTGTTGTTGCCAAGGGTGGCTCAAACAGTTATTAGGTTTAGGTTGTAAATACTCTTTCACATAAGCCAGGGTTGATTCGGATAGCTTCTTCCCTTAATATCTGAAATTATTTAAAAGCTGCACTTTGAATTAACTCAGGTTATCTTTAAAAACATGTGCTTGAAGATCTAAAACATGTTATTGTGAGTGGGAAAACTCTTCTCCAAAGCACCCACTTTGACAGGATCATAAAACTGATGCCACAGGACCTATAAGTTATCATGATCAGTTTATTAGATAATTTGCACATTAATACACATACCCAAATCACAGCTTTATTAAAGTGCCTGTATATATGGAAATACAGCATGGCCTGATGCTTTCAGTAGCTCTCATTACATTTAAACACATGTATTCCTGCATCATTAACAGACTATATTCTGAAACACTATCACTGAGCTCCCTCCACCCTTTTCACATAACCCGTAAAGATTCCCATTTTCATGGCATGAGAAAGTTCTTCTTAATGTTGAACTTCGAGGTTCTTCAGAATCTCTCGTTGTCAACCAGGGGTAGTTACCCGGGCCATAGCGTGCCTTATCATGTCTCTAGCATGAGCATAGCGCTTCATGATCTGCCGCACGTGCTCTTCTTCCTCGCGCTCCAAAATTCGCAGAAAGTTGTTCAGCTCAGGAAAGCTGAAGGCATCCCACTGCAATGGAAAGGCATTTTGTTTTTAAAATCACACAAACAAACCGTAAAATAAAGAGTTTACTCATCCTCATAGCTGAACAGAAAACTCACATTTATATCCCCAGTTTCATTCTCCTTCAAAACCAGAGTCAAGACTGATTCACTGGGGCCAGCACACAAGCGCAGATACAGAGGGCGCTCATCATCAGACAGCTTACGCATCAACACTAAAAAAAAAAAAACTTTTAATGCATTTTTCTCTGTTTTAATACCATCCTAATGTCAGGCATACTACCTTGACTTTGCTTTTCAGCGCGTTCAAACAAGGCAAACTTCGCTGGATTGTCCACCACAGTGAACTTGTTGAGCAACGCCTCAATGACTTCTCGCACTCTAGTTTCCGAACTGACATGAAGGTGCTTTGCCGCATCTTTGGGGAGGTAGAAAGAGGTCCGCCTCTTTGCCAGTCTGTCCTGCTGATCATTCTCCTGTGTCCAGCTCTGGCTTCGTGAAGGTGGCAGGGAGATGGGGCGGAGTAACTGAAAGTGGACCTTTATGAAACCAGTGTACGTCCCATCTTTATTCTGTTAGATATACAGATTCACAACAGTTAGAGGAGAAAAAAATCTGCAAAATTGTGAAAATACAATTTAAATAAAGTTCAGAAGTCTGCATAAACCCATTCTTGGCATGAATTGTATAATAATTTGGGGCTTTCAATAATTTTTTTTAACTTGGCCCCTCTGTGGACAGGGACACCCTCTGAGGGTGACAGTTTGGGTCAGATTGAGAAAGTCTGGACTCAAGTAGCTTTTCCAACAACTAATCAAAACTGGTTTTGGAATTTATAATGCAGGTTAGCACTGAAACGCTGATCTCACAATATTGGACATGTATGCACTATGCTTAAAACCAACAAATTGAAATGACTTCTCTGCTAAGAAGAGTGGTCAAATATCCAACCAAAATTACTCCAGAAGCTTGTTGATGGTTGCAAAAACCTTCAGGTGCAACCATTAAAATACATTTATCCTTCTCGGGGATGTATGCAAACTTCTGAACAGGACAAAATACACTCCAGAACTAAATTCGCTATGACTCACATCCACCATGTAGAGACTGTTGTTAATCTGAGTATTGTACTCCTTCACCTTCTGCTGAATCTCACCAACACTTAACTCTTGTTTACCCAGTTCAGTCTCCTCATCCTGAAAAGGACGAGGACAGTGAAACCAGTTAAGTCAAAGGAAATAGGTTAAGAAGAATCAAGAATGGAGGGAAATAACAAAGAAAAATGTAAAAGTGAAAAAACAAATTAAAACTCTTCCAAAGCCTCGTGGTTGCACCTCTGTGAAAGAAAGATGTTGAGGCTGTGAATTATAGTTTTAGCTCTGGGAAAATATCATCCTGAATGTAGAAGGAGGCACATGGTTTACTACTCCACTTGATATTTTTGGACATGTTTCTATAGATTATTGTCATCACTTCTTTCTAAGAATCTCCTCTACTCTCACTAATCTCTCTTCTCTTTGCTCTGTTCCCCTATCATTTCCTTCATCTCCACCCTGACCCTCCGTCAGGTATGCTTTAATCACCCAGCAAGCAAAAGTTTCTCCTGAGATTATTTGTAACCTGCAGGCCAGAACATTTTGTATGAAACACTTCTTTTTAATTTCATTGTCTTTTGCTACAGGCTTTTTTGAGAATAGGACACAATAAATCTAAAACTTAAGCACTTTAAAATCCATGAAAAATTTATTTTTAGGTTCGCCAGTTCATACGCCCTTTTGTATCTATATTGCTGTAACAAAGCATTTCTTATCTATGTTCTAAAGCATCGTCTGTTGTTGGTAGATCAGATTTTTTAAAGACTTTGTGGCTCAATCGGCCTTTATTCACAGTAAACATACAAGAAATGGACAGAGAGTAAAGGGAGGAAGACAAAGGTCCCATGTTCAGGAATCAAAGCCTGGACGGCTTTGATTCCTGAACAGGACTAACAGACTGTATCTGGGAAGCCTGCACTGTCCCCAAAATATTCATCAAAATGCTCAAATCTTATGTATAGTTTAATCTAGTTGAAGAATATTTTCTGAAAATGCCATACCATAATTCCATTAATTCTAATCCTGTTTTTGTTTGACTATGACCCCTTCATCAAACCAAAATAACCCATATAAACTCATGTAAATCCACTTATGTTTATATGTACATTTGAAAGATATTTTATCATTTATACTGCAAAAATAATAATGATCTTCACTGAGAGCAAAGTGTACCGGAGTCAGATTCCTTGTTTATGTGCACAAACTTGGCAATAAAGCTATTTCTGATTCTGATATAACAACATTATCTTACAATAGACTATAGATCATAGAAAATCTTCATTTGTCAAAACAGGTAAGAAACCTGTCAGTACAAAACATCCAGCAGCAGACACCTGAAAAAGTAAAAAAAAAAAAAACAACCAAAAACGTCAAATGTTTTATTTGGAAAACAGGGGAAATGACTAGCACTTCATGTTTGATTTATTCTGATAATATTCAGAGCAAAATTTTGGAAAATATCTTCCCTTTCAGACATGCATACATTTGTTTATTTTAAGACTGATTTATCATAGAGATTTATTACAATTTCCAAGCAAAAGAGAAAAATGGCGACACTGAATCATTTTCTTTAATGTTTCTAGTTTCTTCATTAACTTTAACAAAAAGTTTAATTTGTTTAAATACAGGTCTTTATACACTGCTGGCTTTCCACAAACTGAACGCCGGTTAAGATTCCTAAAACTAAAGTGATGAGGTTTGGCCTGCATACCGTTAAAACTGAAGCGAAATAGCAAAAAGCATCAAAGCACTATATTTCAAAATATGACACGCAGACAATAATACAGCTACAAACACTTTATCAACCACTAATAGGGAGTTATAACTTAGTATTTTAAAGGTCAGAGAGAAGGTAAAAGTAACAAATGTCTTACCAAATACTGATTTTGCATCAATGAAAGAAAAGTATCTTATTGCGGCCTTATAACAGATAAAGGGTTTATTAAGTGTTAAGAACTTAAACACATATTTGTTAATTATTTATAAGGTCTTTACAGTTCTCTTGTATAGTGGGACCAAATATTTGTTTTCAAAAGATGTCTGAGAATGGGGATATGTTGGATAAACATTAGTTAGATATATTTCTATTACATGAGAAGTTGAAGAGCTTAAAAAGAGATAAGGAGATCTTTTTATTGTTTCCTGTCACAGCTCTTTTGTGAATTACCTTCTATACAGATGCTCTAACAGTAAAAAAAAGTGATCAAACTAGATTCTCAGAGACTATTTTAATAAACAGTGGTGGGCAGTGAGCAGACATGGTGGCATCCATCTGCTTTACCATACCCACACATGGTCACTTAGCACAAGCAATTTTTCCTCCAATATTGTTTTTCTAAGTAACACGGCTGTTACTCAACATTCCCTGGAATGAAAAAATCTAACTAATTAAAGAATTAAAGTGTACTATTACAACCAAGAACCTCAATGTATTTTAACGGGATTCTATGTGTGTTATGATCCTTAGTTGTTGGATTTCTTTTGTGTCTGTTTTCATAATTTCCCTGTTGTTTGTGTTCCCTATGTGTTGCCCTATTTGTTCATTCCTTTGTGTTTAGTTTCTTAGTTTATTATTGTGTTCTGTTCTTTGTGTATTTACATTTATTTCCTCTTGGTGAGAAGTCTTTCTGTGTCTTAGGCCTGGTTCACACGGCAGGATTTTCAAATTGTCGGCTGATTATCATCACCAGAGCGACCCCACATGTGACGATAAAAAAATCATAGATAAAACAGGTTTGGTGTGTGGTGTCCAGCCACATGACAAGCACAACACAAACAGATTTCACTCACGAACGGTCAGATTTCAGAAGGGAAATCTTGCAAACCCTCTCGAGGTCAAACGTGAGTTCAGAGAATTCCCTTTCGTGTTTCTGTCACATCGCTGTCGGATTAGCTGTACGTCACATTCAACAGGCTACGTGATTATTTGCCCTCGGAGAACACCCCACATGGTAGGACAATGGGCCAAGACAATCCAACATGTTGAATTTCCCCGATTTGAGGTTGGAGCGGTCCCGACGTCCTTCAGAGGAAAACTAGATTGCTTGTAACACACTACACACTGCAGGATTATCTTAAGAGCTGTCCCAATGATAGGGGCATGTTGGAACGGGAAGATCGGGGGAAAAATCAGCATAAACACTGCTGTGTGAACCAGGCCTTAGTTCAGCTCCCTCTGTGTTAGTCTCACTGCTTTCCTTCTGCATCAGCTGTTGTCCATTATTCTCTGATTATCTCACCTGCATTTAGTGTCATTCTCTACTCTCCCCTCAGTATAAGCTCACTGGTTCTCATTGTTCATTACTGGATCCTCCTGTTATACTGCCTGTTTTTCTGTATGTGCTCCATGTCTGTTTCTCCTTATGCTGTGCTGTAAGTTTTTTAAATTATTAAATCCTTCGTTTTACAATGCTTCTTCCACACTCCTGTCTGCACTTTGGTCCAGCTCCCAACCAACAATACATGACAATGTGACAGACCAACACAAATTAGTACATAATTGTCAAGTGTAAGGAAAATGCTACATGTTTTTTTTTTTTTTTTTTTACAAATAAAAATCTATATAAGATAAGGTAGAGTTTATTGATCACACAATGGAGAAGTTAACTTGTAACAGCAGCCCTTAGTAACACATAAGTAGGGTGCAAATAGGAAAATGTGCAATCAAAGAAGAACAAGGTAAATGTGCAAAAACAAGTAGTAATAATGGTGCGGATTTGTATTGTCACTCCATTTACTTTGATACTGCCAAATATAATCCAGTGCAACCAACTGCCTCTAAAAGTCACTTGATTAGTAAATAGGTTCCAACACTGTGTCATTAAATCTCAGTAAAAATACAGATGTTCTATGAGGACCTCAAAGGTTTATTAGAGAACATTATCAACCGAACAGCATCATGAAGACCAAGGAACACAGCAGACAGGTGAAGGATAAAGTTCTGGTAAAGCTTGAAGCAGGGTTAGGTTAGGTAACAATATCCCAATCTTGAAACATCTCAAGGAACATTGTTCAATTCATCATCCGATAGTGGAAAGAGTACAGCACAACAGCAAACCTACCAGGACATTGTCTTCAACTGTTAAGGCCAGCTAAAGAGAAGATTTATGAGAGGAGTGGCTTAGAGACCTGTAGTAACTCTGGAGGCGCTGCAGAGTTTCACAGCACAGGTGGGATAATCTGTGGACAGGAAAGGTATTTGTTGTGCACTCAACAAATTTGACCTTAATGGAAGAGTTGAAAGAAAGTCCTTAAAATCCCTGTTTGTATTTTGCCGCAAGCCATTTAGGGAATACAACAAAAATAGTAAACGCAAAATGGAAACTAACTCTGTGCTTTCCCCTGAAGACTCTGTCCTTATGGAGGTGGCAACATCAGACTGTGGGAATGAGATTCTTCAGCCTAGAAAGGGAACCTGGTCAGAGTTGACGGGGTGATAGATGGAACTAAATACATACTAAACACACAATAACCTTTTAGAGACTGCAAAAGACATATACTGGGGCAAAGGTTTCTTTTCCACCTCCTTACACATACATCCATAGCTGCAGTTGAAGGATTTGGATTAAAGCATATTTATGTCTAAAAATTGCCTAGTCAAAGTCCATACTTAAATCTAATTTCAAATCTGCAGAAACTCGGGAAATGTTGCTGTACAGAGACTCTATCCATCCATTCTGACTGAGCTTGAGAAATTTTGCAATTCAATTCAATTCAATTCAGTTTATTTGTATAGCGCCAATTCATAACACATGTCGTCTCAAGGCACTTCACAAAAGTCAGGTACATGCATTACAATTAATCCGAATCATTGAACAGTGCAGTCAGATTCTGTTATTTATTCAAATTGGATAAAAAGTTTGTCTATCTAAGGAAACCCAGCAGATTGCATCCAGTCAGTGACTTGCAGCATTCACTCCTCCCGGATGAGCATGTAGAGACAGTGGACAGTCACTGGCGTTGACTTTGCAGCAATCCCTCATACTGAGCATGCATGTAGCGACAGTGGAGAGGAAAAACTCCCTTTAACAGGAAGAAACATCCAGCAGAACCAGGCTCAGTGTGAGCGGCCATCTGCCACGACCGACTGGGGGTTAGAGAGAACAGAGCAGAGACACAAAGAGAACAAAGAAGCACTGATCCAGGAGTACTTTCTATGGGAAGGAAAAGGTAAATGTTAATGGATGTAGCTCCTTTAGTCGTTTCACCTAGAAAGAAAGAACAGATAAAATCTGAGCAAGTTTTCAAGGTTAGAGTCTGAAAGAGAGCACATAGAGTTAGTTACAGTAAAAGCTCAGTCAGTAGCTATGTCTAGGAGAGAGAAAGGGTTAAACACTGAAAGACAGGGCAATGTGGATCATCGGTAGAGGGTGAGCATTAAGCTGTTGCCAGCAGAAGCTCGGACGATGCCCCTCTCCAGAAAGGTGTTACAGGTAGACACAGAGTCAGGCCAGGTGTAGCTTCTAGGAAGAGAAAAGAGAGAGAACAAAGTTAAAAGCTGAAATAACAGCAAATAATGCAAAATTGAAGAGTAGTGTGAGAATGTAGCGAAGAGGGTGAAAGTGGTCATTATGTCCTCCAGCAGCCTAAGCATACAGCAGCATAACTACAGAGACAGCTCAGGATAACCTAAGCCACTCTAACTATAAGTTTTATCAAAAAGGAAAGTTTTAAGCCTAGCCTTTAAAGTAGACAGTTTGTCCATCTAGAGCCCACTGATGGCCATTGGTATACTAAAAACCACAATGATTGGGATACCTCTCTCTGTCAGATTGACCATAACCATTGGAAAAGAGAGGGGGTCATACAGGTAGCAGAAATGGAGGGTGTGTTTGCACCTCAACCATAACTGAGCCGGTTTAGGCTAAACCTGACTCCTCCTTACTCCATCCAACGAGGGCAGAAGAAGATGGAGGTAGAATAAGGAAGATAGCTCAGGATAACCTAAGCCACTCTAACTATAAACTTTATCAAAAAGGAAAGTTTTAAGCCTAGCCTTAAAAGTAGACAGGGTGTCCGCCTCACGGACTAAAACTGGGAGCTGGTTCCACAGGAGAGGAGCCTGATAACTAAAGGATCTGCCTCCCATTCTACTTCTAGAGACTCTAGGAACCACCAGTAAACCTGCAGTCTGAAAACGAAGTTCTCTGTTAGGAACATATGGAACAATCAAATCTCTGATGTATGATGGAGCTAGATCATTAAGGGCTTTATATGTGAGGAGGAGAATTTTAAATTCTATTCTGGATTTAACAGGGAGCCAATGAAGGGAAGCTAAAGTAGGGGAAATATGATCTCTCTTTTTAATTTTCATCAGAACTCTTGCTGCAGCATTTTGAATCAGCTGAAAGCTTTTAACTGCATTTTGTGGACATCCTGATAGTAAAGAATTACAATAGTCCAGCCTTGAAGTAACAAATGCATGGACTAGTTTTTCAGCGTCACTCCTGGACAGGATATTTCTAATTTTGGCAATGTTCTGGAGGTGAAAGAAGGACATCCTAGAATTCTGATTAATATGGGATTTAAATGACATGTCCTGGTCAAAAATAACACCAAGGTTTTTTACACTATTATTGGAGGTCAATTTAATGCCATCCCGGTTAAGTGATTGACTAAGCAGTTTCTTTTTTAAAGACTCCGGTCCAAAGATGACAACTTCTGTCTTGTCTGAATTTAGAAGCAGAAAATTTAAAGTCATCCAAGTTTTTATGTCTTCAAGACATGCTTGTAGTATATCTAACTGGTTGGGCTCATCAGGAATTATGGATAAGTAAAGCTGAGTGTCATCAGCATAACAGTGAAAATTTATTCTATGCTGCCTGATAATTTTACCTATTGGAAGCATATATATAGTAAAGAGAATTGGCCCAAGTACTGAACCCTGTGGTACTCCACAATTAACCCTGGAGTTTAAAGATGATTTATCATTACATGAACAAACTGGAATCTGTCAGACAAATAAGATTTAAACCAGCCTAGTGCTGTTCCCCTGATCCCTACAGCATATTCCAGCCTTTCTAAGAGAATATTATGATCGACTGTATCAAATGCAGCACTGAGATCTAACAGAACCAGTACAGACACAAGTCCATTATCTGAGGCCATAAGAATATCATTAGTGACTTTCAGCAGAGCTGTTTCAGTGCTATGATGAGCTCTGAAACCTGACTAAAACTCTTCAAACAGGTCATTGCTGTGTAAATGCTCACACATTTGATTATCAACTATTTTCTCAAGAATTGTAGATAAGAATGGAAGATTGGATATCGGTCTGTAATTTCTTAAGTCATCTCGATCAAGCGAAGGTTTCTTAAGCAAAGGTTTAATTACAGCTACCTTAAAAGCTTGTGATACATACCCATTTACTAAAGATAAATTAATCATATCTAAAATGGGGCTGGTAATCAGAGGGAACACTTCCTTAAATAATTTGGTTGGGATTGGGTCTAACATACAAGTTGAAGGTTTAGATGAAGCTAATATTTCTGATAACTCAGGAAGCTCCAGAGGATCAAAACAGTCCAAACACAGATCAGGTTCTACAGTTATTTCCAATGTTGTCTCACTTGTTGAGGATGAAGTAATCATCTCTGGGAGTGTGTCAAAGATTTTCTTCTTAATAGAATCAATTTTATTTTGGAAGAATCCCATAAAATCCTGACTGCTGAGAGCTAAGGGAATGGATGGCTCAACAGAGCTATGACTCTGTGTAAGTTTAGCAACTGTACTAAAGAGAAACCTAGGATTATTCTTGTTCTCTTCTATTAAGGATGAGAAATAAGCTGTTCTAGCTTGGTGAAGTGTCTTTTTATACAACAGTAGGCTATTTTTCCAGATTAAGTAGGAATCCTCTAGGTGTGTAGAGCGCCATTTTCGGTCCAATTTTCTAACATTGTGCTTTAAAGTACGTAGCTCTGAATTAAACCAGGGAGCTAGCCTCCTATGAATAATTACCTTCTTTTTCAAGGGGGCTGCATTGTCTAATGCACTACGCAATGATGAAGTAACACTATGAACAAGAGAATCAATTTGTGAAGGGGAAGAAACAAAATTATTGCCCTCCACTGTGTTTTTCTGTGATAATGACCAAATTAAAAGTGGAACAGATTCTTTAAAGGTTGTTACAGCATCGTCTGATAATGATCTACTATAATGAAATTTTCTTTCAGGTGTGGAGTACTCAGTTAAATTAAACTCAAAGGTTATTAAAAAATGGTCAGACAGCACAGGGTTGTGAGAAAATATTGTTACGTCTGTACACTCAATGCCATATGTCAGCACAAGGTCCAGAGAATGAAGACAAACGTGGGTAGGTTTGTTAATGTTTTGAGTAAAGCCAATTGAGTCTAAGATACCATTAAAGGCTATATTTAAGCTATCACTTTCAGTGTCAACATGCAAAAAGCAAAGGGCAAAAATTTCTGTCACTGAAAGGTGGTAGAGACAAATACCCCAAAAACTAGCCACTGTAAGAGCAGTAAAAGGTGAGTAGTGTTGAATCAGGGGGCTGAATACAAATTCAAGGGAATTTTTCAAGGTTTTATTGGTAATGTTTTATGAAAACTATATTTAAGGTTCTGTTCACTTCACAATGCACTATTTTGTGTTGATCTATCATATAAAATCGAAATAGAATACATAGAAGTTTATCTGGCAAAATGTAAACATATTAAAAGGGTGAGAGTTGCTTTGCAAGGCACTGCATTATTGTGTTCTGGTTTACAAGTTATGCTGCTCTTTACCACATTTGTGTCTGTCTCAATGGAGTCCTCATTGTCGTTTGCACTCTCAGTTAACACACTTCCGTGTGTGCTGCAGTCCAGCTGGATAAACGGTCGGCAGCGGTAGTGACAAGTGTAGCTGCAGTCTGAAGGAGAGAAACAGATATCAAGGGAAGGTGCGGTTTTGGTTCCTCTGTTTTGCTTTAACTATGGGAGTTGACAATCTATGTATTGCAATATCTGTTCCTGCACTGCCAGACTAAACTGTCACCTCTTTCAATGTAATTGCTTCAGCTGAATTTTGCTGAGCATACAACAGAAACGCCAGAAGTAAAAGGAAACAGAAAAGCAAAAGGCAATCCCAGGTCCTATCATGAACATGAAACAGGCCAGAACTTCTGACTGATTAGGCCAAATAGATTGGAGAGAAAATCTAGCATCCTGAGGCATTAATAAAACTAAAATAGCCAAAACCAACCAAAAAAACTCCAATTCCAATGTGTCTTTGGTAATATTTCTTCTTCAAAAGTCTTTAAAATAGGCTACTTTAGTCTACATAAATAGACAGACACTGCAGTTTTCAGCAACCATTACTTACAAACATCAATTATGCATTTGCTTAGATCTGGTCTTGCAGAATAACTCAAAGTAAAATACAGTTGGGTCTTGGAGTTTGAGAAAACATAGGAACAAGATGCACAATATCAGGCTTTAAAGACTTTTGAGGTCCTGTTTTATTGACACTTTTGCTGGGTAGATAAAAATAAACTCAGCCTTAAAATAGATCTGACTTGAAGGAAGTACTCACTGGCACATCGCAAGCTCTGCTTATAGAGACCCCAGATGAACTCTCCACACAGGTCACACCAGGTAAGATGTGCGTAGCTGTAGGGCTGGAAGGCATGGCCTACGGCACCCTCTCCTGCATGATGGGCCGGTCCCTCGATGCTGATGCTGTCTCCAACCAGACGGACAATGCGGTCGAAGCCCGGGTTTGCAGATGTGATGTGCGCAGATGGAATGGCCAGTTCGATGGGATCGTTCACACTGAGGTCCTTCAGCTCAATCAGCTCACAGTTAGCCATCCTGTCCTTGATGCAGGAACTGAAATTTCATGCAAGCACTGGGTGTCCATGAGGGAGTACTGGTGTGTGTGCATGCTTATGAAGTGACAGAAGAGTTGGATTTACACGCACACCATACTGGAGCTTCATTTTTTATTTTGCCCACTTCCAGAGTCAGGTAGCATTACAGTTTGAACCTAGAAGACATATAAGATAATGAAAACCTTCAGTGGATCTTAGAAAAGTTTGAATTTGATGTATATTTTCTCTAATATACAGTGTCAAAATTATACTGTACATGCAGGATCACATGTACAGTCTTATTTGGTCAAATGACGTTTAGTAAGGTTTACTTGAACCACACTTTTTGTAACTATCATGCTTTGAATTTGACCTACCTGAAGTCAAATTCTGTATATTTTATTAACAGTTGTATAATGATTTCATTAAAAGCTTAAAATTATTGACATTTATATCCATGTTGAGTGTATATAAACGTCTGACTGTCACTGTATTTTGTTTTGACATAAAGGATCATTTTAAATCTGCTTCGGTCTCAATCTTCAAAAAAGGCAAAACAAAAGATTAACATTTGTCATCTGATGCCAGGAATTATATTGTTATATTAATGTAGGACAAGATGATAAGTATAATCCAGATCAACCCCGCAGGGACAAGGAGGCTGATGAGAGTTGGAAGATAGACAGAACAAAACCAAGGGCAACCCTGGAAGCCTGGAAAAGTGTGGATAATTTTTGTGGAAGTTCGCCTTCACCAATTACATACAGCCAGAGCTACAAAGGAATGCCTTAGAGTAAACATATTCATGTTTAAATGGCCTGTATCTGTCATATTCAGCCAGGATTTGGTAGGAACTAAGTGCAAACAGGAGCGGAGGAGCCAGAAGGTGAGTTTATTATTTATTTATAACTGAACTGAGAACCTACAGTACGGATCAAAGGCAAGAAGCCAGACGTGAAACAGCAAAACAGTGACATGGGGCGGGGAACTAACAGGACAAACCAGTGATGTGAACAGAAAACTAGGGAGTCTAAATACTGAGGAAGGGAGGAGAATGGACCAATGAACTAGATGAGGTAATCAAGGAGAGAATCAGGAGCAGCTGGTAGAGAAGATAACTAAGGGTGGGTGACAAATAAACACAGATGATCATGTAGTACAGGGAGGTAACAAAAAACCTCTAAGTAAACAAACAACGAGACTAACTAAACAAAAACTTGGAGGAACCCAATCTATAAAGGAAAATATATAAACCAACACAACACAGGAATCCAGGGAAGTAACAAAAACTAAACAGAATGAATCCAGTAAACCTGAATGAACTGAAATAAAGCAAGTAAAGAACATGGCAGTGCAAAGAACGTAAGCAGAACTCAAACCCAAAATTTAACACAAGCAGATTAGGACACTATCGAAATAAAACTGATTGTCAGTGGCAATACTTGACAGTTTATGTTCACAGATGCCCTAAAGCCTGTCTGACTAAGTCTGAGCTATTTTGCAAAGAAGATTGTGCAAAACCATAATCCTTAAATTTGTGAAACGCGTGGAAACAAACCCTTAAAACTCACCGGTGTAATTACAGCAAACGATAGCTAACAACCTATTGATTTTTCAGATTTCTACTTGCAAAAACATGTCAAAAATCAAGAATCATTTTCCTACTACTTAACAATTATGTGCTACTTTCTGTTGGTCTTTCAAATAACCACCTAATAAAATACATTGAAGTTTGTTGTTGCTAAGTGACAAAATGTGAAACACTTTAGAATGTGAAAATACCTGCAATGTACTGTACATTGTCTATACTATATAATTTATTAAATAGCACAGAATTGATCAAAATTAGACCTGGTAAATGAATAAATAAAAACACAAAGGACCGTAAACTTAGAAGCTTTTGAAAACGTTTTTTTATAAAGCAGCAGGTGTGGAGTGGATCTAAGAGTCTGGTTGATGACACTTGTGGTCTACTAAATTTACAAAAAACTAAATATTCTTTTCTCACATGCAGTAGCACAGGTTCACCATTTCTCCACTGTTACATGGAGAAGACTAAAATGTTTCCATCAGCATCTAAAACTGTAGCGAACGTATTTTCTTTTTGGAGCAAACTTATTGTGACTAGAATAAGAACAACCCCGGGGCTGTGTTTGCCAAGTGGGTCACCACACGGTGCAATTATCCACGCAGGGCAACAACAACTCATTGTAAGCGACATCTTCTAAATCTACGGTGTGATACTTATTTATTACCTTCTCGGACTTCTGTCTGACTTACTCCATGTAATAAATCATAATTTATTAATTGCACGTTTAATCGTTAAAAGCCCCTGCGTGGAAAGGGACAACACGGTTTAATCCCGCAGCCCCACAGTCTGTGAACGGGACAAGAACAACTCCACCGATAGAACTCTTGGCAAACAAAACTGTTTACCTAAACCTGCTTACCTCATTCACTCCATCCCCGCCGCTGTTTGTAGGTGATATTTGCAGAATGGGCGCACTTTTGTCGTTGAATTATCAGTGAAGCGCCCCCCCCACCTGATCTGCCTGCGCACTTTGGGTTTGCGCATGCACATTGTGAGAGTGGGATTATCCTTTAAGCCAAAATGTGGCATTAAAGTGGACGGAGAGGAGAGGGGCGCTGCTGGAGGAATCCTCTCTGCTGCACGCATCATACCCGCACACAGGCATGCTGTAAACAGATAGGTCATAAACCTTTGATACTCTATACCACTTTATAAGTCTGCGCTATGGTTATAAATGACCCGAGACTTCAATGAACAAACAAACAAATGAATAAATAAAGTCTATATTTAAATAGACTTGATTAATTTGATGATGTCTTATTTGTTTTTTGATTATATTCGTGAGTAGTCTTTTTATTGGCTTCAATTTGCATCTCATTAAAATTTGAGGTCTTAATTAATTTTTCCAGAGTTTTTGGCAAAGTCATTTGTTTTAAAAGAAAAAAAAAAACGAATAAATGCAGTATTTGTGAATAAACCTTAACACGATTTAATAACTTATAAAGTATGACACAGAATACCTGATAAATTGTATTTCATTTACCTAAAAGAAAAACAGTAGATGCATTTTTCCCTAATAAAGAAACCCAATTTTATGTGAGCAGACTGTTAAATCTTGGATTAAAGAATATTTAGAAATCATTCAATGATGAAAAAGCCCTCAGGCTAAAATATGGCTGAAGAAAAATAAAATATGATAAAATATGGTCTTCTTATTTCCTGCATGCAAATTGGACATACATCATCTCCCATATTTATTCGTGCCACCAATAAATATGTGTAAAAAGCATCAAAATAAATGAATCTTTTAAATACCGTAGTAGTACTACTAGTACAGCAGTAGTAGAAACATTTATTTTGATTGAGTGGTGGTGTGGGGAAAGTACATTCAGAAAAGGTTTTTAACAAAATCATTGGTGGCAAAATTACTGGTACACATAACGATCCCTTTAATATACAGTTTTTATTTGTTTATCTATTTATTTTTACAAAATATTTTATCTTGATTGAAATTCCAGAGAATATTTAATTAGAAATGAACTCCTGTCTACCTAAGGAATAAATCTGACCTGACACAGATGCCCTTTTGTCTTGGGCACTCTTCAGTATGGGAAAGACAAGAGGACATGCAATTAAGGGAGATGTGTGTTGATTTTTATTAGTCAGTAAATGTCTATCATAAACATACCTACATTCGGAGCAATAACTAGAAAATATAAAACTCTGACCGGCAAGGCTGGCTCAGGACTCGGGTTTATCTTGCCAAAATACAGTGAGAGGGTAAAGAAAAAAAAAAAAATTCAAACCTCAATTCAAACTACAACATTTTTTTTAAATGTGAGATCATGGTACTCAAATAAAAGAACTGTTTTGGGTTGTGAAAATAAATGTGGAGGATCTTTGTGTGCAATGGTCAGGTAGGCATCTCAAGATGCCACAGGTTTTTTGTGTTTTCAAAGCTCATTAAACAGCAATAAAACTGGAGAATACGCTGTGGTGTGTAAAATATGTGGGTTTACTTGCCTTCACATACACTAAGTATATGTCTGTCTACTTTTACATGTACATGAATTTTGATGACATTCTTTTCTTAATCTCTAAGGTCCAGTTTGTTGATGAACCTACTGTTGCCAGCAATAGCAACTATTCTGTAAACATCTTCCGCAAAGTTTAGGAGCGTGTTCAAAGTTAGATGAGAAAACCAGAATTGCACCCACTGCTTTAATTCATCCCAAAGACTCTATGCAGACCAGTCAAGTTTCTCCAAACCAATGGAAGTGATTCTAATACTGACATTTATTAATTTGGTGGTGTGATCCAATACCTTTGGCAATATAGTGTAAATATGAGCTTGAGTGATCTCATACTTGTACTCATCATCTTCCACTTCATCCTGGACCGGGCCGCGGGGGCAGCAGGCTCAGTAGAGACGCCCAGACGTCCCTCTCCCAAGTCACCTCCTCCAGCTCCTCCAGGGAGAGCCCAAAACGTTCCCAGGCCAGAGAAACATAGTCCCTCCAATGTCTTCTGGGCCTCCTCCCGGTGGGACATGCCTGGAACACCTCCTGAGGGAGGCGTCCTGGAGGAATCTGGTATAGATGCCTAAGCCACCTCAACTGACTCCCCTCGATGTGAAGGAGCAGCGGCTCTACTCTGAGCTCCTCACCCTATCGCTAAGAGAGTGCCCTGGCCTGTGGAGGAAGCTCATTTAAGCCGCTTGTATCTGGGATCTCATTTTTTCGGTCAAAACCCATAGGTCATGCCCATAGGTAAGGGTAGGAACATAGACCAACCAGTAAATTGAAAGCTTTGCCAACCGGTTTTGCAAACCGCCCCAGTGCATGTTGTAGGTCTTGTCTAGAGGGTGCCAGCAGGACCACATCATCTGCAAAAAGAAGAGATGAAAATAGTCCACAAACTAGTCCCCAAACGAGACCCCTCCGACGCTTGACTGCGCCTAGAAATCCTGCCCATGAAAGTTATGAACAGGACCGGTGACAAAGAGCAGTGCGGACCAAACTCCTGTTCCGCTTGTACAGAGACCAGAAGGCCCTAATAAAGGAACCCCGACTTCGTACTCCTGGAGCGCCCCCACAAGGCACCACGAGGGACACAGTCTAATGCCTTCTCCAGGTCCACAAAACACATGTGGATTGGTTAGGCAAACTCCCATGAACCCTCGAGCACCCTGCAGAGGGTGTAGAGCTGGTCCAGTGTTCCACGGCTGCGACAAAACACACTGCTCCTCCTGAAGCTGAGGTTCAACTATTGGCTGGACTCTTGTCTCCAATACCCTGGCATAGGCCTTACCAGGGAGGCTGAGGAGTGCGATCCCCCTGTAATTGGAACACACCCTCCGGTCCCCGTTGTGAAGGGGGGACCTCCACCCCGATCTGCCAGTCCAGAGGCACTGTCCCTGACCGCCACACAATGTTGAAGAGGTGTGTCAGCCACAACACCCCCACAACATCCAGAGACTTCAGGTACTTAGGGTGGATTCCATCCACCTTGAAGCCTTGCCACCGTGGAGCTTTTTAACCACCTCAGTGACTTCTGCCTGGGCGATGAAAGAGCCCAACTCCGAGTGCCCAGTCTCTGCTTTCACCAGGGAAGACATGATGGCAGGATGGAGGAGATCCTCAAAGTACTCCTTCCACCGCCCGATAATGTCCCCAGTCGAGGTCAGCAGCTCCCCACCCCTACTGTAAACAGTGTTGGCGAAGCAATGCTTTCCTCTCCTGAGGCGCCAGACGTTTTCCCCACAGCACAGCCGTCTCATGTTTCGGGTTTACCCGGTGCATGAGAGGGTCACATCCCTGCGCCTTTGGGTCAGGGACAGGTCTATGACTGTCTTTAGGCCTACGGGCCAAGCGGTGGTGCAGAGTACCCAGCCCTCTTGGCGTCCCTGTCAGGGGTGCTGGATAGCTTGAGTGATCTCCAGTTTTTAATCCATAGGTATTAATAGATGTCAGCCCACTGTTTGCCATGGTTACAGTAACCGTTTGGAAGGCTTTCATCAAGGTTGAGAAGTGTGTTTATGGTAATTTTTGACTATTTTTTGCAGAAGCACATTTCTGAGGTCAGATGATGTTGGAGAAGAAGACCTGACTCCGCTCTAATTTATCCCGACCTTGTGAAGTCCACTCAAGTTTCTCCACACCAAACTCACTCATCCAAACTTTTTTGCACTGGTGCACAGTTATGTTGGAATGAAAAGCCATCCCCAAACTGTTATGTGTAACATACAAATTTGAGAGCGTTACATTTTTATCACATCTTATTATGCTAAAGAATTCAGAGTTATTTTCACTGGAACTACGTAACCGAGCCCGACTCCTGAAAAACTCCTGAGAGAGCCCTTTAAGTTTTTAAAAATTACTCTAGAGAAGCTCCCTAAACTGATTGGATACTTAACTTAATAACTGAATATTTCATTCTGAAAAATCTTATAAAATATAAAAACTTGTGAATAAACTTCCAATGTCACAGATCCAATCACAGTTCCTTCATGTTTGTGTGCTGGAATGATTAGCAGCCATCAGAAGTGTTTTATTACAGAGACCAATAAAATGAAATACTTCCACATTTTACATGTCATGTCATATCAGAATATTTTCCTGCTGATTCCTGCTGATGTTCTTGGGTCACATTAATGAGAGAAACAGAAAAAAAAAACATATAAAGAGTTTAGCAGTATTAAATAAGACCTTTTATATGTTAACGCAACATACCAATTCCAAAAACCCATACATCACTGCTGAAAAGCGGTAGAAAGTTTTTTGTAAAAATTAAAATTACATGAATTTCTATCATTTTTTGTCACACATCCAATTTGCATAAATTACATTTACAGAATACTGTCAGAAAGGAGAAGAAAGTCCTGAATGGGCATGTTGTTGTCTCCAGAGCCCCAGTGTGTGTGTGTGTGTGTGTGTGTGTGCATGTGTGTATGTGGAGGCCCTGGGGAAGCCTAGCTTATTAAGGAGTAATTGGAGCACAACAACCAGTGAACAGCTGAACACTGTCTGGTGGATGTGGATTTGGCAGTTTAAGTATGAGAAATTACAGACTGTTTCATGATGTTTGTCTGCCATGTTATACACTTGGGTTTAATAAATGTGAGTGTACCTAAAGCCACTGAGCTGAAAGATCCCAAACTTGCTGCCAATGTGAATCACTTTATTGACAGGGCCATGAGCTCAGTTTCATTAGTTACATTCAATTAATCTTTAACTGAGACCTCTATAAGCTGATCTCCAGGTCAGTCATGACGTTGTTCTTTTAAGAACTGCAAATTAGATAGAGAGCTTTTCCGGACACTCTGCTTTCAGAATAAAAGTTTGACAATTAAAACATTTTTGCGTCTAACACAAGACTAGCATCCCTGATTTAGGTTTAAATTTAATTTCTGTTTACAGAGTAACATTTAGGAAAAAAAAATTACAATACAGAAGCTTAAGCTTTATTTAAATAGGTAAAAGATTAGTAATCTGTAATGAATTTGTTGTGCGTTCTTCAATTTGAGGCTAAGATCAATCTAATTAAATTCGCTTATATTTATAGAAAGCTAATTGACAACAAAATACATTTAAAAGACTTTAGAAAAAAAGTCTTTTTGGTGTAAAATTGTAATATAGTCTATTAAAATTAATCTGTTTTCAATCTATTTTCACCATATGAAGAAGATTTCCAAAACTCATAAATTTCATCCTGATAAAAAGCAATGGAAAATGATTAGATGAGTTCTGGGAATTTCATGGGTTGTACTTATGTTTATTATTCCTGCACTTGCTCTACCTCATTTAAGCGAGTATTTTTAGAGGACTGGATATAGTTTTTTCCCAAGGATTACTAGAAGAGGTGACTGTGAAATACCTCATAGATAAACAACATCTGGCTGTTTAAAGGTTGTAAATACTAAAACAGTTTACCATCAGAGTTAAGAGAATATTCTTTATCTTTACGCATCATCTTAAATGAGATCTGAAGGAAAATCAAATCAGGAAACACTTTTAGGTTTTGCTTAATTAAGCTTTGTTTGTTCCTCTTTTTAAAGACCCATGTTTATCCGTATTATTTAGGGTTTTTTTGTCCTTCATAGGTGAATGTTTTAGACATGTTTAAACAGATGCCAGACTGTCTTTTCTGCAGAAAAATCCACTTATGGGGTATTAATATAGTTCTTTAATGTTTTTATCATCTGCGTTTTTATGCTTGTATTTCTTGTGAAACACTTTGTTGGGTTTTTGATCTGTGAAAATATATAATTAAAGTTTACTTACTTACTGTTCTTTCTGGGGTTTGTTTTTCATTCCCAAGAAAGTATGGCTGGCCCAGCACTTCTCTGTGTTGCAGTGCTTTTCTCCAGGAGGGAATCACTAATGGAGTTATGTCTACAATCATTCTGTACTCTCATTTTTTTTTTCTATGAAAAAAAAATGTGAATTTTCTGTTTTTGCTCTAGCAGATGGCTGATCATACTTGTTTAAAGGCAATAGGTCCTCTCCACTGTCACCACATGTTTGTTCATGCTTGTTGCTACAAAGACTTGATGCACAAAACCTCCTTCTGTATATAACTCTTTACTAACTGGCATCAAGTGACCAACTGTGTTTGACTATAATTTGATCTGAATCTGACTATGTGGTTGTATTGTATTGCAGTGAGTTTGCTATGAAGTTGTACTATTTACATAAAAGTGAACTAATTGTATTCTAACTAAGAGTTTTTCCAATAAGAGTTTAGGGCGAGTTAGAGAAATAAATAGTGAAACGGGAAATATAAGTCCAACCACATATTTATTTTGAAAAGTCTAAACGGAAGTTGTATTTTTCCCATCGAGGCAGTGGGACAACGCGGCAACGTGGACCGGACGGAAGTTTTAGAAAGTAAAATTTATGTGACAGGGATTTTTAGTCACCGGGTACTCTGATGATCATTGAGTAATAGAGCTGAACTACGGGGAGGGACTTTTAATTCGTCACTTCCGCATTCATTGAGTCGGAGACGATCCGGCGTTACAATTTCTAACATGATCCACAAAAAGGAGGCAGAATCTGAAGCTTGGTTTTACGGTTTTACTGGAGCAGTCTCTGCGGGACTGGCTCACCTCATCTCCGTAGCCTTTTCTGTTTTTATCGCATTCCTCTCCCGACCCGGAACAAGTGAGTGTGCTTAATGTTTACATCCTTTTAACGTGGATTTGCGCATCGTTTTGTTAATCTTCAAACCTGCATGCTTTTATTTCAGGTTGGTTTTCATGGCATCCTTTCCTGATGACAGTAGCTGTAAGTTGAACCTCAGCTGCAATCTTAACAAGCCCCAACGCAAACGTCCCTGCGTTTATTGGGACCTTATGTGATTATAGGTTGACACAATGTAGGGTAGTGCATTATTGTAAAGTGGAAACAAATAGATCCAGAGTTTTATTTTGGTTTTTAAAAACAAATAAGGTACAATGTGTTGTGTGGATTTCTCTTCAGCCTTTGTAGCGTGTTCTCAACAAGAGCCACCATTTGCTTGGGTTACAGCATTTTTGGGGCTATGTTTCTACCAGCTTTGCACATGTAAACTGACTTCTGAAGGAAACTGGCTGCACTGGATTTTATTTTGGGCATCAGAGTAAGGAGGGATCAACAGTGCTTAACACGTATCATACATCTCAAATGTATGTTTCTCAAACATTGTGTTGGTCTATCACATAAAACCCCAATTAAAAACATTGTTTGTGGTTTTAGCATTAAAAATGTGGAACAGACACCATATAAATATAAGAATCTCAAAAATCATTGATTATTGTGTTTTCACAAATACAAGAAAGGTTTAATCACTCCCCAGCTTCATTTAATAGAACCTCTATTTACTTTAGAATAATCCAAGTCTGAACAACTTGCTTTCTTTTTAATGTTTTGCCAGATCATTCCCCTTAGACTAGAAATGCAAAAAGGCAATAGAAAACTCAGTACCTGAGATCCAATTTGCCCAAATCAAGGACAACCAATGCATGAAATGTTGATAGATCCAGTTATAAGTGAAAATATGTATTGTGACTATTGATTTTTAATCTCTGCTTGGTCACACTAAACTTGTTGCAAGCAGTGTAATTGAGAGGACAAATTGGACGTTGTAAGAAGGGATAAAAAAAAAAAAAGAGAAAGACAAAACAATTATTATGCTGGGTTAAAAGCCAAGGACTGAAAGTGAGATGATATTTTAAAAGTACCAAAGGTAGGGGACAGAATTGAGTAGTTCATCCTACAGTTTGGGTGCCAGCATTGAGGAAGCTCAGTCTCCTGTTATTTTTTTATGTTGTTTTAGGAAGATAAAGGACACGCTGATCGGCAGACCTCAGTGCCCTAAGGGGGTGTTACAACTCTAAGGGGTCTCAGATGCACTGTAGTGCTCACCCAGTCAATCACTTATTGACAAAAAGTAAAAGTTTCAAATTAATCCTAAAAAGAACAGGAAGCAAGCTGAAAGAAGAGAAAATGGAAGTTATGTGATCATGTTACCATTAGCAGTTGAAAAGCTGCATGTTTTCTTACTGTAAACTGGTGTAAAAGGAGGCAATTCACACCAGCATGGAGAGAATTACAGTTGTTCAGATTATATGTGATGAACACATGAATTACACACTCAAAATTGCCAAAAAATATTCAGGTTTAATTTTAGCTAAAAGCCCTAACTAAAAAATTACTTCTAGTACTTATCTGTTTATAGGTTTAGCACCAGTGTCTATTTCAAATCCAAGATTATTAATAGTGGTAATAATAAATGACTGCAAGGGACCCAGATCCAAAAAAGAGGTATTAGGACTCCAACTGGGTTCAAACACACTGACCACAGTTTTATTTTTTATTTATTTAAAAGAATTAGGAGCCATTTAATCCTTAAAGGTAAGCAGGGTTGATTGTGCCATTATGAGGGCATATAAATTAGTGAATCATCTGCATAAAAAGACTCCATGCTTCCTTTAAATTGTCCCTTGCGGGCAGAGGTTAAGTTGAAAAAAATGGTGCTCGAAAAATAAGCCCTGGGGGACACCACAGTACAGGGACAGTGGATGGAAAACCATCACCAAGTTCGGCAGTTTTGACAGAACTAAACGTTTGACACTTTATAAAATAAGAACTGACCTATTGAGCAGTTTTGGTTTGGTTTATACAAATCAGGGAACGTTTTGTGCTCCTGGTTCCTAGAAGATGGCAGTTTAATGAAGTGCTGAACAATAAACATTCTCTCTACAAACATTTCAGGGTTTTTTTAGTAGTGCAGTTGTTTTGTCTTAGTATATTATACCGATTTTCATTGATTTGTGTATTGCTTTTTTGATCTGTTTTCTTTTTTTGTTTTAGTTTGGCTTCCTTATGACGGAAGCCATCCTCCTCTTCTCGCCCCACGGCTCCCTCATCAAGAGGTTTCCACACAAGGCCAAAGGCCGTGTTCACTGGATCCTGCAGAGCCTCTGTGGCTGTTGTGCAGTTCTGGGCCTGGCTGCGATCTTCTACAACAAATACCTAAACGGTAAAGCCCACTTCACCTCGTGGCACGGTCTGGTGGGCCTGATCACAGTATGTGTGGTGTGTGTGCAGTCTTTGGCAGCTGTGCCTCTCATCTACCACTCACTGGCCAAAGGGTGGTCTCTCGCCAAGCTCAAGCGTTACCATGCTGCATCTGGGCTCGTCACCTTCCTGCTGGGCAGCACCAGCCTTCTCCTTGGGCTCTGCTCCTCCTGGTTCACGGCGTCTGTGGGGGGTTACGCCTGGTACCTCGCAGCAATCTGCCCCGTTCTTAGCGCTGTCATAATAATGAATCAAGTCTCCAGTGCTTACATTGCTAAAAAACGGCTGCAGTCCTGACGGAGGTGCATTACATGGACAGAAATCAGCTCGTTGTACTCCTTTAAAGACTGATATATTCCTTCTCAGGTCACAGGCTGTTTGGTGCTAATTTTACATTGTGATCTTTCCATGTTTGAATGAATAAAAAGTCCTATTAAAATATGCAGATAAGGAATGTGAGTCAGTCCTTTTTACACTCTCATATATAGGCTTCTTGGTTTCAGTAAAAAATAAATAAAATGGTGCTATTTGTAAAAAGAGCAAGTGGCCATGAAAATATAACAAAGACACACTATGAAGTAGATGGACAATAATATTTTAAATGTATTTATTTTATATGGCAATTAGAATGCAATGCAAATAGAAATAATGTAATAAAGAAATAGAAGAATCTTCCTAATTTTAAAGTATTAAAATATAAAAGAATAAATAAAAAGCAAGGAAAAAAAATTGTAAAGAAAATCTGACATTTGCTACGATCGTTGCAGGTCTCCCTGTGGTTGTGTTTGCTCTGGTTGCTGTTGGATCAACAGGGGTCTTGGTGAGCTCAGTTATTTAAAGCTGGACTACAATCTAGCTGCTGCTCTCACCTACAGGTACACCACCATCTTTTCCTTATGTAGTTTATTTTGCTTCAACATTATATTCTCCACTCCTGCACACCATGCAAAACTGGTTTCACTGACTTTCACACTTCATATTAGAAACATTCATTTAAACAGAATAAATTAATCTATTAGATCTTTTATGCCTTTTTGTTGTGGCCTTTGAGATGGGCCATAACACAATACATATGACAATAAAATATGACACTTTATATAAATGTTTGTGATTCTTTTAATGAAAAAAAATATTAAAAAAGAATGAAAATGAAGGAAAGTCTATTTACTCATTAAATTCAGAAAACCTGGATTTTTCAATCCAAAAGGATTAACTTTAAACTGTAAATGTGCTTGGGCCATAATTTCCATTTTGAACATACAGGGGTTGGACAATGAAACTGAAACACCTGTCATTTTAGTGTGGGAGGTTTCATGGCTAAATTGGACCAGCCTGGTAGCCAGTCTTCATTGATTGCACATTGCACCAGTAAGAGCAGAGTGTGAAGGTTCAATTAGCAGGGTAAGAGCACAGTTTTGCTCAAAATATTGAAAAGCACAAACATTATGGGTGACATACCAGAGTAGAAAAAGGCAAATTGTTGGTGCACGTCTTGCTGGCGCATCTGTGACCAAGACAGAAAGTCTTTTTTGAGTAGCAAGAGCCACGGTACCAGGGTAATGTCAGCAAAACCCCAAGAAGGACGAACCCCACCAACAGGATTAACTGTGGACGCAAGAGGAAGCTGTCTGAAAGGGATGTTCGGGTGCTAACCCGGATTGTATCCAAAAAACATAAAACCACGGCTGCCTAAATCACAGCAGAATTAAATGTGCACCTCAACTCTCCTGTTTCCACCAGAACTGTCCGTCAGGAGCTCCACAGGGTCAATATACACGGCTGGGCTGCTATAGCCAAACCTTTGGTCACTCATGCCAATGCTAAACGTCAGTTTCAATGGTGCAAGGAGCGCAAATCTTGGGCTGTGGACAATGTGAAACATGTATTGTTCTCTGATGAGTCCACCTTTTACTGTTTTCCCCACATCCGGAGAGTTACGGCGTGGAGAAGCCCCAAAGAAGCGTACCACCCAGACTGTTGCATGCCCAGAGTGAAGCATGGGGGTGGATCAGTAATGGTTTGGGCTGCCATATCATTGCATGCCCTTGGCCCAATACTTGTGCTTGATGGGCGCGTCACTGCCAAGGACTACCGAACCATTCTTGAGGACCATGTGCATCCAATGGTTCAAACATTGTATCCTGAAGGCGGTGCCGTGTATCAGGATGACAATGCACCAATACACACAGCAAGACTGGTGAAAGATTGGTTTGATGAACATGAAAGTGAAGTTGAACATCTCCCATGGCCTGCACAGTCACCAGATCTAAATATTATTGAGCCACTTTGGGGTGTTTTGGAGGAGCGAGTCAGGAAACGTTTTCCTCCACAAGTATCACGTAGTGACCTGGCCACTATCCTGCAAGAAGAATGGCTTAAAATCCCTCTGACCACTGTGCAGGACTTGTATATGTCATTACCAAGACGAATTGACGCTGTATTGGCCGCAAAAGGAGGCCCTACACCATACTAATAAATTATTGTGGTCTAAAACCAGCTGTTTCAGTTTCATTGTCCAACCACTGTATAACACCACTCTATAATCTGTTCATATAATTGTTGAATTTCCCAGCACAGATCCTGCTTTTCAGCCTGAGCCATACATTTTTCAATAGGCTTGAGGCTTCACGACCCCATGTAAACTTGTCACATTTCACGTATTTGTTTTTTCCTACATGTTTTAAATAGTTTTCCCTATTTAAATTTCTTCTTTGTAATTTTTTTCAACACAATGTGAAGACAACTATAGTGACCGTTGGTGGTGGGTTGCTCTGGCATATATATGACATAAAATAAAAATGCTTTGAAATAATTTAGACTGTATTAGAAGATTATTTTATTTTTGAAATAACATTGATATCACATAGTTTTTATTTAATTTAGGCTGCATGTATGAAATTTTTACTAGGTCAGCCATTAATGGGTCAAAGTGAACAAAAAAGTAACAAAAAAAAAATGCAGTTACAAAAACCATATTTTACATTATAAATAAGTACATTTTAGACATCAAAATGAGGGACTCAACTGCCAAGTGGATTAACTGGAATTAGACATCATGAAAAAACTACTTTTAATAAAACATTCTAGAGACTAAAGAAAGAAAAGACAGGGGGGTCAGTATAATGTACCTCGCACAGTTCATATACAGAAATGTTCCATATGCAAAGTGCTAGCTCACTTTTTAAATCAGAAATCACAGGTTCTCATGAGACGCAGAAAAAAAATCCACATAATCTTCTGACAGAACTAAAATGAAGCAGCCGGGAGGAGACAGAAGAGCCAGCAGCGGAAAAAAAGCAAACAGTACTCAATGACGGGACGAAGGATCCCCACATGTAAAACTAAAAATGCAACTCCAGAAGGAAATGGTCTATTGTCTCAGCTTATCCAGTGTTTCCTAAAGGCTAATAATCACTGCGCTTAGCCCAGTTTACCAGCAGAGGAAAGTGACTTCTCCTACATCTAAACAACTCGAAGAATACGCAGAAAATAGACAGATTCAGAAAACGAGGCCTAAACTGCCATAAAGCAACCTACATGCAGTGACACTCCTGACAGAAGCTATGTAAACTGCATCTAACGGCTATCATCACATAACGGCACTGTCAGTTTTGTAAGGCCACCGCATCGACTTTTTACTGATATATGTCAAAGTCATCAGGTTTGAATGAAGGTGGCTACATTGACTGAAGGTTTCGTCCACTCAGGCTGTGCAGATTCAGTGGTTCCTCTACGTTTCGGTAATATTTGTTCTGAGAGACCTTCTGTAAATAAAAGCTTTTGTTTTTGCAAAGTGGGGTGTAGGTCAAAAGACCATAAAAGGTACAGGGCAGAAGTTTACATACATTCCTCAATATGAATGGGCTTTCAGTGATGCACTGGAACTGTTTTTCTGCTCAGGCTGATAATAGATCAGCTCCAATGAATTTTAAAAATAATTGAATTTCATTTAGTAGGGATTCGCTCAAATCCACACAGGTTCAAAATTATACATACAGCCTCAAATATTTACATACACCCCCACTAGTTATTAATGTCCCATAAGAAGGTATAGAGAAACCACATACTTTTTTTTCTAACCATCAAAAAACTTGAATATGGACATTTGACCACTTTTCTTGGAAAAGTTTACTTAAATTGGTTGAATGACAGGCTTAGGCTTGACTTTTAAACGTGGGCCAATGCAGACGCTTAATGTCAGTCAATTCTAAAATCAGTTTTCATGTGTGTTTGGGATAATTTTCCTGTTGGAATACCCACAGTTCAACCATTTGACCAAAAACGGTCTTCAACACATGAAATAAAATTGGTTGAGATCGTCAAGAACAGCCGAGGAACCACCAAAGCTTTGGCCTATCGTACACTGAAAGCTGCTTGAACACCAGTGATACTGTCAACAGTGTAGCCTGTTTAAAATTGGCAGACTAAGATACAGCTGAGCAAGAAAGAAGTAGCTGCTCCCAAATTGACATCTTGAAGCAGTGTCAACAAGAGGTATATTTAGAGGAGAAAAAGTGAGTCTTTTACAACAAAGAACACAACCAACTGTCAAGTATGGCGGTGGCAGCATTATGCTGGGGGCTGTTTTGCTGCAAATGTACGGATGGCTACCTCATCTGAAACGGTTTCAAAAACACATTCAACACATTCAAAACACATTACGTTTCAAAGCAAGATAAGAATCCCAAACACATCAAAACTGGTTTAAGAAAGGATAAAGCAGGCGAACATTAAACATTTGGAAAGGCCCTGATGCAAGCCACGTCTGTTTGACAAAACCAACAAATTTAAATACCTTGTACAACCTCTAATAAGAAGACTGGTCAAATATCCAAGCAAAGCTATGACAGAAGCTTGTTAATGGCAACAAAAAGCATGTGCTCCAAGGCAACTATATAAGGGACATTTTCCAAATGTTTGTGGGGGTGTATGAATATATTTAAGCCTCCCTGGTTCAGAGAAAAACACACAAACTCCAGCCTGTGCCTCCCAGCTCCTGTATTTAAAATTCACTGAAGTTGCTTGTTGCATTATTAGCCCTCCCTGAAAAAAGAACAGAGTAAAATGAGTACGATGTTCATGTCGATGATGAGTGCATGTAAACCTCTGGCCAGTGCTGTAAGCAAATTATTGGGAAACTCCCGTAAGATCAACAATTAAATAAAGATAAAGTGAACGAGTTAGTAACGATACTCCTTGGTTTGAGCTTCATTTGGCTTTCAAATTTGCTGCTTATATTCACAACGCCAGCTGTCTAAAACATAAAAATGATTTACTAAATAGGAATTTCAAAACTCAAGACCCTTTCGAGTGGATGAAGGAAAAAAAACGAACAATATTAATAATGGGTTCACACAGTACAAACCCGTGTCCCAGTCCCTGTGTTGACAACATGAAAGTACATTCGTTTCAGTTTGGAGGGAAACAAGGAAAATCCTAAATATTAAACAAATTGATATCTTCACTCATCAAAGCCGGGGTGAGTTTATCTTTATGATGGTCACTGTTGTAATAAACAATCGCTCTACGACCGAAATCTACACACTGCACAGTATCGACTTGCAATTTAAACAATGATAAAGACTGTTATTTACAAAGTTTTAACATTTCCAATTATAGTGTCACACGAACCTTTTAAACAGGGGGGTTGCTACGATGTCTATCAAACTGCTAAAGACTAAAATATGCCTAAAATTTCTGCTTTACAAGGTAAGCCTCGAAAGATTCTCTTTAAGTATTGTGTACTTTTTGACAAACACACAGACCCCCTTTATCTACAGAGAAGGAACTGCTCCAGAGAATGGAGAAGACTAGTGTTCAGCAGGAGTGTTAAACCTGTCCACACCCAGCTGTTACTCGATACATGATGAGAAAAGCCAACCGGAAGCAGCTAGAATCACATGTTTGAAGAGTTAGGAACTGAAATTACATGGCGACACTTGTGTAAAAATGTAGCAGAGGCCGTGAGAGCCACCCCAGAAAGATTCGGCTGGTCCTCGTTTGACAGAGATCTTTGAACAGGTCCGAGACATTCAGCATAAGGATTTTGTTGCCATTTGTAGCAATTAAGGTCTGATAATCAGGATAATCAGTGTGTGTTTGACCGAAGAGGAGCATTAGGAATGGGAATCATTCATACCCCTAAAACCTCTTCACATTTTGTCACATAACAACCCCAAACCTAATTTTGTTGACCGACAAAATGTAGTGCATAATTCTGAAGAGAAAAAGTATGCACGGTTATTAAATGTCTTCCTGATAAAAATCTGAAAGGTGTGGCAAGCATAAATCCAATGCAGCTTAATGCCTTCAGAACACACCTAATTAATACATAAAGTGTACCTGTGTGGAATTTATTCTTACTAGAAATACAAGTTCACACAGCAGATCAGATCAAAGAAAGACCTATAATAACTCTTGAGGAGCTGCAGAGATCCTGTCAATAGGTTAGTCAATTGACAGGACAACTATTAGTTGTGCATTCCCCCAAATTGTCCTTCATGGAAGGCTGGCAAGAAGAGTCCGTACTGAAAGAGTTTATCAAAACACATGTAGGGCACACAGCAAACATGTGGAAAAAGGTGCTATGGTCAGATGAAACCAGAATTGAACCTTTTGGCCTACATGCAAAATGCTATGCATGGCAGAAAGCATTCTAAACAAACCATCGACAGTGAAACACAGTGGTGGCAGCATAATGCTTAGGGGATGCTTTTCATCAACATGGACAGGTAAGCAAATCAAAGTTGATTTGAAGATTGATGGAGCTAAATACTGTCAGACAGGTCTAGTCAAAGTCCAGAAATAAACCCAATTCAGAAATTAAAATAATGATGTTCACACTCCATCTATTCTGAATCCACTTGAGGTATTTAGCAAAAAAAAAAAAAGGAATAGGGAAAAACATTAATCAAACATAAGCAAAGCTGGCAGAGAGGAATAGAAAAGGACTTGCAGCTGTAATTGTGCAGAAAGGTGGTACTGAACTTAGGGGGCTGAACAGAAATGCATGCCACACTTTTAAGATTTTTATTGGTAAAAACAAATTAAAACCACATATCATTTTCCTTTCGACTTCACAATTATGCACAACTTTGTGTCGGCCTACCGCATAAACGCCCCATGAATTGCATTGAATTCTGTGACCACTTTATGACAAAATGTGGAAGAGTTCAAGGGGTATGAAAACTTCTGCAAGGCACCTTGTCAAACAGAACCTGTGTAACATGTTTATTATAATGAACCAAACTGGTTAACTTTCTGACTATGAATAATTTATTCACATTTAATCTGAATTAGATGTGAACTCATCAATGCTGAGTTTCACATTTTTCTCCTCTTGATCACAACTTTCAAACCATGATGGATGTAAACATCAATGATTTATTTTAGGACTTCGCCTTTTGAGTTTTATTCATTTTTGTATAATAATTCCCATTTCTAATGTTTTTTTCAATTGTAAAACTGTATGAAAATGCCTTTAGTCAGACTTTTTGCAACCCTACTGTCCCGTCACCTCTATAACATCATCATCAGAGCTGTCCCCTCCGTTTACTGTACTCGGGTGTCTGTCTGGCTGCGTCAGAGCAGCCCCCAGCAGGCTGGAGGTGGGGTTGTTAAAATGAGAGAGGAAACCGGGTGTAGCAGAGTTGGAGTTGGGCACAGAGAAGCCCCCTGACCCCGTGAGTAAAGGGTTGGAGAACATTCTTGGTGCGGAGAGCGGTGGCTGACTGTAGCCGAGAGGAAAACTTGAAGAAAGCAGGCCTGCCATGTTGGGGTTCATCAAGTATGGGGGCAAAGGAGCAGATGGGAGGGAGGAGGAGGTTGTCGATGACATGGGAATGGAGGAGGACGCAGAGGAGAATGCAGATGATGAGGATGGGGGAGGAAGGTGCCCGTTCCCTGCAGCAGGTTGTCTCAGGAGGTCTGTGCCCACTGAGGGGAACATGGACTGCAGGTCAGCCATCGTTTGTCCCGGTGGTTGGAGGAAAGAAGATCCTCCTCCAGGTATTAAAAGCGGCTGACGCATGTGACCAAGGTTCCCCAGGTTCAGACCCATTGGTGGAAAACTGAGCCCACCAGAGGCCATGGGCATTCCAGGGTAATGAGCTGCGACTGATGCATGTTTTCCTCCTGTCTGTGCGTTGTCCTGGCCTTCATCACGCTTGCGTTTGCTGCCTCGCTGTATCTCTGCGGCTGAACTCAGCAGGTCGTTGCAGAGTTGCCGACCTCGATCGTCAGTCTGAGAGGAGCCTCCGTCACCTGCTGTCGAAGACGGCATGTCCAAAAGCGATGATGATTCATTCCCCCTGCCGGCAATGGCATCGCTGCTAGATGACGTGTAGCGGCTGAGCTCTCTGAGAAAATCAGAGCTTAAAGGAGAGTGGGGCCGCTGGTTGACACCGGGGGAGCGCCGCTGTTGATCGACAGGAGATGAGCAGCCGTTTCTCACTGGGTGGATCAGGGAGCCTTGAGTGTCTGTTCAGGAGAAAAAGATGAAGTCATTAATATGAATGATGACCTTAAAAGAAATCATCCCTAATGTCTGATAATGGCAGGAAGCGGCCGAATAGGATATATGGAGTTAAAATATGATGATATACAAAGCATAACATGATGGCTTCTATCACAAGAGCCTCTTTCAAAGCTGAAGCAGAAGTTGAGACAACTGATAAGCCACTAAGTTTATTTTTATTCAATATTTTCCCTTGCAGAGAAATGGACAATCGCTAACTTCTGGGATACTTTGTATTTTAATGTGAAGAGACAGAGTCACTGAGTGAGACAAGATTTGATTTCCTAACATAACACAACTTAAGACTTTGTGACAAAAACCTTTGTTGTAAATTGCTTTGGTGTTCTTGGAGTTGATAGAGCGTTATACAAGTGCAGGCCATGGTTCACACATTTTAGGCTCACTCAGTTTCTAATTTCTTGGAAGCTGCTTGACAATTAGCAGCGTCCTCCTCAAGCCAAGACCTACAGCATGCACTGGGGCGGTTCGCAGCCGAGTATGAAGCGGCTGGGATGAAGATCAGCTCCTCCAAGTCCGAGGCCATGGTACTCGACCGGAAAAGGGTGGCTTGTCCTCTTCAGGTTGGAGGGGAGTTCCTGCCTCAAGTGGAGGAGTTCAAGTATCTCGGGGTCTTGTTCATGAGTGAGGGAAGAATGGAGCGGGAGATCGACAGATGGATCGGTGCGGCTGCAGCAGTAAAGGGGGCGCTGTGCCGGTCCGTTGTGGTGAAAAGAGAGCGGAGCCCAAAAAAAGCAAAGCTCTCGATTTACCGGTCGGTCTACGTTCTACCCTCACCTATGGCCATGAACTTTGGGTCATGACCGAAAGAACGAGATCCCGGATACAAGCGGCTGAAATGAGCTTCCTCCGTAGGGTTGCCGGGCACTCCTTTAGAGATAGGGTGAGGAGCTCGGCCCTCCGGGAGAGGCTCGGAGTAGAGCCGCTCCTCCTCAACATCGAGAGGAGTCAGTTGAGGTGGCTCGGGCATCTATATCGGATGCCTCCTGGGCGCCTTCCTCCCGTGTTCCAGACACGTCCCACCAGGAGGAGGCCCAGGGGACGGCCCAGGACAGGCTAGAGGGACTATGTCTGCTGGCCTGGGAGTGCCTTGGGCACCCCCGGAGGAGCTGGAGGAGGTGTCTGGGAAGAGGGACGTCTGGGCGTCTCTGCTGAGTCTGCTGCCCCCGCTACCCGGTCCCGGATAAAGCGGAAGACGACGAACAAACAAACATTCATGTCTCATTGAATAATTTCCTTATTGCTCTCAATTCATTTATTTGCTGTGTTTTTTGTTTATTTAATCGTATGCTTATTTATTTATTGAACATTTATTTATTTATGTATATATTTTTAATTATGGCAGGATCGGTCCTCCATACATAAAGACCACTTTGCCACATTCGGTTACAATCGCCAACTACTGTCCAATTTTGCATTACTTGCTGTTGTTTGAACTTTTAACTTCACGTTCTCTTTTTTTGTGTGTATTCCTAGACGCTACATCTAGCCTGTCTCAGATGACCTACTGCTGCCAACAATTTAATGTTCTCCTTCTACAGAAGTTACACTTGGCCCTACCTTTCAGTGTTTAACCATGTTTCTCTCCTAGACATTGCTATCGGCTGAGCTCCCTAAAGAGGAGTTTTCCTCTCCACTGTCACTACATGCTCATCCAGGAGGAGTCACTGACTCGATTTAATCTGCTATGTTTCCTTAGAAAAGCTTTTTAACCAATTTGATTTATAAACTGAATTTGACTGCATTGTTTGATAATTAGGATCAACTGTATGTATTTAACTTGGAATCTTTATTATTCGAGTAAATTGACTTTGTAAAGTACGACATGTGTTGTGAATTGGCGGTATAAAAATAAGTGAAAAACCAAAATACTGATGGTTAAAATGTCCAACATTAACAGGTTATGTGGCAAATCAAAGGTAAGGCATCTCCATTTTATGTAAATCAATGTAAAACCCCTGCATTTATTTAGCAATAGTAGACTTTTGTCCAGAAAATCAAACATCTTTCTCTACTGAAATTTCTTTCTTTGATACTTATCCGGACCTGGAAAATATAAAAACATAAACTCCAAACTTTTCAAGACTTTTAAAGACTGTGTAGGATCCCTGTATTGAGTTCTAGACTAAGGAGGATTAAAAAGTATTTATTTTTTCTTCCATTTCCAAATGATCGCATGAACAGCTGACAATCTCTCACCAAGTTTCAAGCGGATGGTTTTGTAGCCCGGTCCAGATCTTGTTTGAGCCCTCTTTGGTCTGTCCCCTGGTGGTGGAGAGGTTGGGATGAAGGAAAGTGATTCTATGGACGGGTGTGCTTTACACACAACTTGTTACCAGCAGTATCTTACTGACTGATCTGTGAACCAGATGAGAACCTGACCAATCTACGAGCCAGAATCCTGGGTTGTTTGAAGGGGATCAAGTTATTATAATTTCACCCAATGACACACGACTCCATTTTTACCTCTTATGCAACGCATTTTCTCTGGAGTTTTAGTTGATATGCTGCCTCTTTACAGCAAATAAAACCACCCTAAGAATTAAAGATTTAAATTGAATAATGGATTAAGTATTTGTCTGCGGAGGTGAGTAAACTTCCTTACTCATTACCCCCACGCTGCACAATAAAAAATTTAAAACAGGCTTTACCTAATGTACATGACAAGAAAAGAGCTTTAAGAATACGAGAACCCAATCTTCTGAGTTGTATAATCCTCTAAGACAACTAAAAGGCAAAGTGATGTGAAAGAAGACGATAAAATAAGAAAAAGGTTTGCACCTCTAGGTGGAGCAGACGCTCCGGCTGCCGCTCTGCTGATCTTTCCAGAACGAACAGCAAAAATCCTTCCATCATTTGTCCTGATGTAAGTACCTGTATTAGAGAGAACATTAAACGACTGAAAAGGTTCACCAAGATGTTCTGCTTGAAGAGATTTGATGGTTGATTGACGTTACCTTTCGATCCTCTAATGACATGGATGCTCTCTCCTGCACTGATGTGAGCTTGAACATCTGTTGTGCTGTTGGCTCCTGGGATTACAATGTCTGTGGATCCAGGTGAAAATTATATAGACTGATAATACTCCAGAGTTTCTTATACATGTTAATGCTGTGCTTCAATTACTATAAATATTTCATTTGCTGATTGATGTCAGTAGTTATTAGTTAAATACCCGTTGTGGTAACAATCCTCTGCACATAAACTCCTGCTTTCTGCAGGAAGTTGAGAGGAAGGCTGCCAGCAGAGCTGGAGCCGGCCATTCCCATTCCCACCTGCCGAGGCATCATTGGGATTGGTGTCGACTGGATGGGCCGGACACTTGCAACTGGTTTGTCATCTGGCCGTGTTAGATGGCTCCTGGAAATACGAACACATACTTGAGCAGCAGTTCCTGTAGTCAATTCTGCTTCAAAATTCAAATACTCTATTTTTCTGTGTCTGAGTGTATCTGAATAAGAGGCTTTGCCACGCCTTATTTGCTTTCAAAAAATAGATTTATTAAATGATACTATGTTAAAAATCGATTATAGACCTAAATATCTAAAAATAAGACAATAAACAACGGAAAAAGTCCAAGGTGAAATGCGTAGATGAAACCTACCAGCCGCGTTGGTTAAACGCTGCGATGCTTGCCAGCGAATGTTCACTCATTGGGTAGTAGGGGGCGTACGACGGACGGGAGTATGGTACAGAGGCTCGTTTCTCGTCCTCGTAGCTCTTCTTTGCAGCCCTCTTCTCTGCTTTGGTCAGTTTTGACTCCTTGCGATCCATGAGCAGCGACTCGTGGTGGAAAGGTGGCTAAAGGGACACATTAAACAGAAAAGGCTGGACTTCAGATCCGCAGAGAAGCACATGAGTTATTTAAAGCTACTGATGTTTGGAGGCTTCTGCTTCTCCTTCCTTTCTTACTTAAACCTAAAATCTTTTATGTTGGATTTTACTGGGTAAACTGGAGAAATGCGTGTTTTCTCATGTAGTATTACCACCTATTTTTTATTTTTCATTAAGCCAAATTATACAAAAAATGCAACTAAAACCCAAGGTGTTTTACAGAAAACATACAATGAAGAAAAAATAAAGTATTAACAAAACTATAAAATCAAAACATTTTATATTTTCTTGAAGTAGAAAAGGGAAAAAAACTAAAAAGGTTAGATTTAAAAAGGTAATTGATAATGTCGATGTATTTTATTGGGATTTGATGTGATAGACAATTACAAAGTGGAGCAAAGTGTAGCATGCATTTGTATGCAGCCCACCTCAGCCACCTTTCACAGCAATTACAGCTACCTCTCTGAGTTTCTATCAGCTTTGTACATCTAGAGGCTGACTTTTTCCTGACAGAACAGTTTCCCCACAGCATCATGCTGCCCCCAACATGTTTCATCTTCTCCTTGCCCATCATGTCAGTCTAAGTGGAAATTGAACAGAGCTCTGTGTCATGTTCAAAGCTTGGGGCATTGTTTTATAACGTAAACCTACTTTAAACTGTCCACAACTTCATGATGCAGTTTGTTCTCTATTGTTCTCACAAGCCTTTGAACAGCTGTATTTATATGAAGATTAAAGTACACATGGATGGACAAATATTGTATCGCTTATTTTTATCAAGAAACAATAACAATATACAATAAAACAAAGAAGAGTCAGAAATGGTTGGGTTAATCATAATCAGCATGACTGCAGTGTTCAGCAATAGCATCACGATAAAATATTTTCCTGCTATCATGCAAATTAGATGCAATGTTTTAAACCTATTATTGAGAACTTCTACGTTTCAGATTTCCCAAAAAATTTTGGCATTTAATTACAGAGGTAATTAATCATGTTTACCTCAGTCCCAAAAGTAGGAAAAAGCCACTGATGAGCAGCTAAAACTGGACGAACATGCCTTCTCCTTCAGGGTTAGGACGTTAGTTGAGGTGCAGAGTTTTTTCATGTGCCATTAAAAATAGGTGCTTTGTTCACTGCATAAAAGCAAGTACCGACTGACTTTGCATCTGCAGCATCTACTTTAACATTCCAGTCAGTCTTAAAGAACTGAAAATGACCTCCTTGTTTATTCAGTTTTGACATATTTCAGATATTTGTGTTTTGCACTCTTAAAACTAAGAGATCCATGAACCTAACCCCATATTTTCCCATCAGGACCTGAACCCCTTTGCACACTTAAAGCAGCATTACAGCACAACATCCAAACCTCCTGTTAGGTTTTAAGAGCAACAAATCTTGAAGAATGCATGCCGCTACTGCACTTGCTACAAGAAATAACAGCTTTCAAGTAACTCTACCTTGGTGATGAGATTTGGGTAGAGCTCACAGGCTTGATATATCACTGACTCCAAGTTCCTCTGGGATTCCAGTGAGATCCTCTCAGCCATAGGCGGCTCCTCTACAAAGTGCAGCAGCGACTCCACTTCCTTCCGCGTAAAGTTCAGCACTGGGTTCAAGTCGTCAACCACCCGGTCTTTGAAAAGAAAGATGCAAGATTTCTGTGTCAGAAAATGATTGCAACTTTCTGAAAAGGTGAAGGCTTTGAAACGGTTCATGCAATAAAATGTGAGCTTCCTACCCGACATGCCCTGTTTGGACACCTGTCTGTCATAGATCTTCTTCTCCAGGGTAAAGTCACAGACAAGGCGGTAAATGTAGCAAGGCTTCCTCTGACCGTAGCGGTACACGCGACACACTGCCTGGGCATCGTGACAGGGGTTCCACGATGCGTCAAAGACGACAACGCGGCTGGCCCCGATCAAATTCACCCCCAAACAGCCCGCTCTGTGGAAGACAACACTTCTTAGTAGAGAATAGAGGCACGAGTAGCGATTGAAAGACAAAGTGACCTACCGTGTCGAAAGCAGGAAAAGCCATGCTGATTTGTTCTCTGGGTCATTAAACTGATTGATAAGCCGTTCTCTCTCTGATGCAGATGTACTCCCGTCCAGTCCTGCAGACAGACATCCTCGCTGAAACAACTGGACACGCTTTAACTTACAAAGCTCCCTGCTGAGCAGCTGGTTTGAGAAAAGAAGCACATCTGGGACAACTCACTGTAGTAATTGAGGTTGCGAACCCAGTTTTGGTTTTGGCAGTCACTGGAGGCGATGCCTTGGGGCATGGGTCTCTTTGATAGGAAATCCTCAATGACCGTCAGAGTGGACAAACTTTGGCTGTTGGACACACAGATCAGAATCCATTATACTCACTGGGCTCAGAAATGAAGCCAATTAAACGGCTTCAGGAATTCCCTGTAAAATGTATTCAAGTTGCATATTTTGAATGATTGCTTGGCCTGTGGACTTTTAATATCCGTATCATTCGAAAACTAGACTGTGCCTAAGAAATCTTGGCTTGAATATTTTGCAATATTGTTTCTTATGCAGGACAGAAGACTTACCTAAAGACCAAAATCTTGTCTCTTCTTCTGACACTTTCTTCAATCAAGTGGAAGAGCAGAACAATCTTAGCTGAGTTCTCTAGAACTCCCGTTCGGTAGTTTGACATGATGTCCTTTGCCTAAGAAAAAGTTAAGCACAGAAAGGAGGCTAGGTTCCCTTTGTAACTGCATGCTTTTAGATGCATTAAGCATTTAAATGATGGCATCCCCCTAACCTACCCATTCGTACGTGATGACCTGATTGGCTCTATCTTGAGACGGATTGAGTGGCGGCAAGCTGTTGTTGACTTTGCTGTTGCTCGAATCTGCTACTTTTGTCTTCAGACCGGCATTGGGAGCAGGGCAGCGAGGGTTACTGGCCGAGGTGATGTCATCCAGGTCCAAGTCCTGCTCATTGGCCTGGTTCTCCTTCTGCAAGGCTTCATAGAGGACGTCAGGGTGATTCCAGATCTGCACACATTGAGAAGACACAGGTTAAAGCTGTGTCAGTGAATAAAACAATGGAGGCAGCTACCAAACAAAGAAAAACAATCTGACCTTGCAGCACACGCAAAACGCTTTCAGCGGGTTAAGACCGAGCCAGCCGCTGTTCCCTGCCTCTCGAAAGCGCTTCATGAATTCAGTATACAGCGCCTTCTGAATGGGAGAGAGCCGCACCAGGATCACAAACTCCTCCTTATTTGGGAGGTGGTGTCTCAGCACATCATGACCCCGTCTGCGAAGAATAAACACAGACAGCCACATGTAAGTATCCTCCAGGGTAGAGTTTCTGAGGGAAAAGCTGAGTGAGAAACCTTCACCTCTGAACGAAGCCCTCCAACAAGCTGTGCAGCACATGACTGCGGTAGCGCATCAAGCGAACATCTTGAGGTGTGCTGTCTACGCACTGACCGTTCAAGATTGGACGCTCAAACATGTTGCTGAACTCCTGCCGAGTGCCTAAAAAGTCAGGCCTGACAAAGTCCACCATGCACCAGTACTCAGTGAGGTTGTTCTGCAGTGGGTAGCCGGTCAGAACCACCCTGCGCCTTGAGCGGATGTTCTTCAAGGCCTGTGACGTGCTGGCGTGGTAGTTTTTAATGCGGTGGCCCTCATCACAGATCACAATGTCCGGGCCGGGCCGTGCTATTGCCTTTTCAATACCTGGTGGAAGAGAATGAAAGCAAAATGATTAAAAATGTGTAATTAACCAAAACTGCATTGCAGTGATCCACAGCTCAGGCGTGAGACTCTGCTAACCAGGGACGGAACGATAATTGGTTTTAATGATTCCCCTGATAAAATGTTCCACAGGCAGTAACACTGATTTAAAACTGCTAGAAATTAAAAGTTTTGAAGACAGCCTCTCAAAAGCTTAGTAACGGTAGGATATTTCAACCACCAAAGAGCACAGAGTGTTGCTCATGTAGGGCTTTTCAAAACAACAACATAAGCAATCCAGACCAGTCAGGTGATCATGGTCATGATCTCCTGACTGGTCTGTTTGTCTGCTTGTTTCTAACTTATCTGTTTTATTGGACTTTATCAGTATTGCAGCCAAGGGTCTGATTATACTCAGCAGTTCTATAAGTTTGTACTTTGCGTAAAGCATCGGCACAACAGATAAACTGAGATATAACTTATAACAATAAATAAACTGCATTATGAACTTTAAAAGTTTTTCCCCAAACCAATTAAACAGCTTACATTACCTTCTTCATTCCTAAAGACAAAAGAATCTGAAAGCTCGGTGCATTGTGGGTTTCATCTGAAGATGGAAATTGGTCCATGACATTTCATAAGAAGCACTAGTCAAGTTTGTTAATACTTATAGTATAATTATACTACAACTACTACTGCTGATCAGAATGGTGTTAAAACATGTAATTTCTGCTACTGTCTTCAATGTTGGCGGATTAACTTCAGCCTTTAATAAAACATTTTAACAAAACTCTGGTAATATTGATAACAGTGATGAATTTGCACAATATAATCATAATAAATTGGACTGTCTACTGCTGACAAGATAACTGTTAGTTGTGGGCTACTCCATCCCTTGCTTTATTGGAAAAGTGGCAAGAAGAAAGCTGAGAAGTGTTGTTTGCAGTTTGTTATAAGGAGGAAGGTGTTCTGGTCAGATGAAAACAAAATTATTTTTTGTTGCCTACTTTCAAAATGCTATTTGTGGCCAAAAATTAACACGGCTAAGTCCCTAAACACATCATCCCCACAATGAAACATGGTGGTGGCTGCATCATGCCGTTTCAGCAAAGACAGAGTAGCTGGTTCCAGCTAAAAAAAACACAGCTGGTGGAAAGATGGACGGAGCTAAATGCAGGGTAATACTGGAGGAAAACCTGAAGAGGATGCAAAGACCTGGGAATGGGGTGATTGTTTACTATGCAAGACAATGACATGGCATAGTCAAAGTCCATCCAATTTGCTCGAGTTATTTTGCAAAGCAGAATGGGTATAATTTTCAGTCCTCAGATGTCCAAAGTTGATAGAGAGGTACCAATTATGCATAACACTGTGTTGGTCTATAAGGGAGAATCTCTACATTTAGGTTTGTTCTTCTGAAAAAGTTCAAGGGGTATTGGTACTTTTGCAAAGCACTGTATATTTACACACATGACTTATCCGTGGGGTCACCTTTCATGAGTTCTTGTTGTCTGTCCTCCTCATCCAGATCAATAATGACAGGCCCAGCAGGCTTCTTTGTTTTCCTCTTCTTCCCCATCACAAAGCTCTTCTTCATGGACAGCAGGCGGTACATCTCGTAACCCATCAATAACACACCTCCATCTCTGGACCACTCCTCCACAACCTTGGCTCTAGCCAGTGTCGTTCTGGGGGTTACACAGTCAGCCCGATTAATGGCCAAAATATTTGACCGTGGACGCTTACACATGCACATCGGCCAACATGATACATACTTGTGCTCATCGTTGAGAATGTGAACTTTGAACGTGCGGCCAGTAACAAATGTAGGGTCGGTGTCAGGGGGAAGTGCCTCCTGGGGTGGGAGCCAGAGGTTAAACTCTGTCAGCCAGTTCTGAAGTGTGTTCACCTTTATGTGGGTGGAATAAAAAAAGTTCAGAGGTTAAACTCAGAAAACAAAAAACAAAGAATACTCTGCAACATGTATTCATGTTCATTACTTACAGGGACGATAGCCAGAACAGTGTGGGCCTCCGTGTTTCTCAGAAGGATGTCGATGAAGGAAATGACCTGCAGAGTCTTGCCCAAGCCCATGCTGTGAGCGAGGATGCAACCAAAGCCACTGCTGGTCTTATACCGATCCAAAGACTCAATGAGGTTATCGTAGAGAAACCGGATTCCTCCAATCTTAAAGAAAAGGGGAATAAAAGGCTTACCATATAGAACCGTCCCTTTCTTCAAGTTAGCCTTTAAGTCTTACAGATAGAAGAGAAGAATGTGGCCGTAGTCATACTTGGTGAGGTTTAACAGCTCGGGCCAGCTGTGGGGCGAGATAAATATCTTTCTCCTCTGGAGGATGGTTGATATTAACCAGCACTCGACCCTGGGCGTCAGGCAAGTTCAGCGCATCGTTTATGTGTGCGCCGCTGCTCTCCTCTGAGCCGTGGGCAGCATCGGCTTCCTCGTCAGCCGACTCGCTGCTTATCTGCAGAGTGTCTTCATCCCCTGAACTGAGTTCAATTATATCTACATCATCATTAGGGAGGTAAACACTGTTAGTGCACAATCAAATCCCATATTACTTGAACTTAGTAGGAACATTGAATAAGCTGGTCAGAGTTATGTACTTACCATCTCCAATGGCAAGGGCAGGCAAATTTAGCTCCGCCTTTTCATCTTCCTCACCACTACTGTCCAGACAGATTACATCTTGCTTGCCCTGGAGGGCTGGAACCAACTGAGATACTTCTGCTAACAAAGCTGCAGCGTCCACTGTTGCAAAAACAGTAAGAAAACAGGACATTTAGGATTAAAATATTACAGAACCACTGTTATTAATTTCTTGATTATGCAGAGTCACCTAGTTGAGAGTCTGCGAGAGTTGGGGCTGGTGTAGGAAAGTCTTTCCTCTGCTGCTCCAGCCGTTTCCGTCTCTCCATCTCCTCCTGCTGAGCTGTCTTAGTCCCAGCCTCCAGCTGGTCCTCCTGCAGGAAGC